>CM035847.1:103162127-103258674 GCA_020510985.1 Pholidichthys leucotaenia
GTATGAGTTTCTTGCAAAAACAAAATGTTAAGATTCTTTTGTCTAAACAATTCACCAACTAATCCCCTCTTATGATTGCCCCTCCCACCATTGATATTTAAGGTTCCTAATTTTATGTTTTGCATAGGGAGATAGAGAAGATAGAAGACAGGGAGAGACAGCAAAGAGCAGTAGATATATAGGAACACCGTGCTGTGCATACCCATGTACGTTATTTCATCTGTCGGGTGCGTGTGACCTTTTTTCCTCCTGCTGATTTACGCAGGGCCGTTAGGTGTTTTTTTTTTTTTTTATTTAAGTTTTTGTAAAGGGTATACAGGTCGTTACAGCAATGCAGTGTTTACATTTTCATCACATGTTCCCTTATTTTCTGATATCTGACAACATTGGAAGATTAATTCTTACAACACCCCTTTTTTTTTTTTTAAAGTGAAAGAAAAAGTGAAATTAAAGAGAAAAAAAAACAAAAAACAAATAAAAAAAAACAAACAAACCAGTAAAAAACAAACAAAAAGAAAAAGTAAGTAAATAAAGATAAAAGAGCATCTGAGTAGCGTTGGAACAAAGAGCGGAACCATTATTGAAATGGTATTTGTCAAAGATTAGATCTAATGGAAGACACATATGCGGTCCAGGGTTGCCAAAAGTTCATGAACACATCCATGTCCTGTCTCAGTGCGAATGTCAACTTTTCCATCGAGTAAATGTCTTGGATCACGTTAGTCCAATCTTCAGGTGTAGGACAGTCCTTCAACATCCATTTTTTAGTTAGAGCTTTTTTGCTTGCCAATATTAAAACATTGAATAAGTATTTTTCTCCTCGTCTTTCCAGTGAGTCCGGTAGTAAACCCAAATACAAAGTTACAAAAGAAAAGGGAACTGTAATTTTGAATATTTTCCCCAATATTGTCTGTACCTTGGTCCAATATTGGTGGATAACTGGGCATGACCAAAACACATGAAAATGATTTGCAGTCTTTTCACCACACAAGCGCCAACAGTTCAATCCCTTATGGGTAAATTTGTTTTGTGCAGGTGTTCTGAAAAATCTTGCCAAGTTTTTCCATCCAAATTCTCTCCACTGCAGGGATGAGGTACTTTTCCATTGCTGTTTATTTAGCTTTTCCCATATTTCCAGTTGTAAAGTGAAATTCCCCTCTTTTTCCCATCTCTCTTTTATATAAGATGTGTTGTCTCCTTTTAAGTCTTGAAGACCTTGGTATATTTTAGAAATGTATCTGATCCCAGGGATCCCTTTATATGCCATTAAGAAGACCTTCAGAACACCTGACTGGGCCCTTTCCAAAACCTCCTTTTTAAGTATATTGTTTATGTGGTGTCTAAGCTGGAAGAACCTGTAAAGGTCTTGATTTATTAGGCCTTGTTTTTTCAAATCTTCAAAACTTCTTAAGATTTGCCCTTTAAAAAAATCGTAATATTTTATCAGCCCTTTCTCCTTCCACTTTTTAAATCTGGTGTCTGTTTTATTAGGAGTAAAGTCCTGATCATAGGCGATCCATTGCAGAAGTCGATAGGGCTCTTTAGTTTGATTCTCTCTGACTATCTTAAACCAAATTTTTAGCGGGGTCTCTATCCACGGGTTAGTGTTATTCAAAAGCTTAGGTAAGACATTGTTCCCTATTATCGCCTGTAGGGGGATGTCACTTGTTATTTGGCATTCGATCTCCTTCCATTGTGCAGTGTAGACTGGGTTACATATCTCTACTAAAGTTTTAATTTGTGCGGCTTTAAAGTAGTCCCTGATATTTGGCAGCGCGAGCCCACCTTTGTCTTTGTTTAGCTGTAGGGTTCTATATCTGATTCTAGGTCTCTTGCCCTGCCATATGAATCTTGAGATCCTTCTGTCCAGCTCCTGCCATGTTTTTTTGGGAGGTTCTACCGGTATTGTTTGGAAAAGGTATAGAAGACGTGGAAGTATATTCATTTTGACTGCTTCAATTCTTTGTGCAGTACCCAAGAATGGTATCATATTCCATCTTGCTAGGTCAGATTTTATTTTTGTCACCAGTGGATCATAGTTTAGTGATATAATTTTGTTGAGTTGTTTCGGGATATTGACCCCCAGATATTTCATAGATTCCGACTCCCAGTTAGTTTTGAGTTTGCTTAGTGAATAATGATTTGGGTCATAGTTGAATGTTAAAACTTGGGTTTTATGCATATTTAATTTGTACCCCGATAAATCTCCATACTCTGAAAAAACTGAGGTTAGTTCTGGTAAAGAAGTGTCCGGCTGCCCTAGGTATATTAAAATGTCATCAGCAAAGAGTGCTATTTTATGTTCCTTCTGACCAAGTGTAATACCTTGAATTTTTTGGTTTTGTCTTATCCATTGGCTCAGAGGTTCTATGAAGATTGCAAAGAGCAGTGGAGACAGGGGGCAGCCCTGACGACATCCTCTTTCCAGTTCAAAAGATGATGATAAATTACCGTTAATCCTTATTTTAGCTGTTGGTTTTTTATATAATGCCTGTATAGTTCTAATGAAGTTGTTATGAAAATTGAAACTGGATAAGATTCTATATAGAAAAGACCAGTCAACCGAATCGAATGCTTTTTCAGCATCTAATCCCAATATGACTGCATTTAAGTTATATTTTTTTATATGATGAATTATGTGTAAAGTGCGTCGAATGTTGTCTTGTGTCTGTCTTTGTCTTATAAAACCTGTTTGGTCTAAATGAATTAGGTCTGTCAGTATATTTTCTAACCTTTTGGCAAGGATAATGGTAAAAAGCTTATAGTCCTGATTTAGTACACTGATTGGTCTGTAGTTGGAGCACTCTAGTTTATCCTTTTCAGGTTTAGGTATAACTGCAATGACCCCTTCTCCCCAGGAGGGGGGGATTTCCCCTGTGTGGAGGACATAATTAAATGTTTTCAGGAGGAGAGGAGATAGTTGCTGTTTAAAGGTTTTGTACCACTCTGCTGTATAGCCATCAGCTCCCGGGGATTTGTTAGCTTTAAGTTTCATAATTGCTTTTTCCAATTCTTTAGGATGTATTTCTGACAGTAGTGTTTTATTTTGTGACTCCGTAAGTTGGGGAAGGTTTAATGTGTTTAGGAATGCCTCGGATGCGTTTTTATGTTTTTTGTGGGAGTATAAGTTCTTATAGTAATTCTCGAAGTTTTTAAGAATATCCTGAATTCTGAATTTTATTTCCTTTGATACTGGGTCTCTGATTTTGTAGATTGCTCTTTCTGTTTGATGTTTCCTCAATTTATAGGCTAGCAATTTTGCCGATTTACTGCCTGCTTCATAGTATTTTTGTTTCAGAAATGTAAGTTTCTTCTGGATTTCTATTGTGTAGATCTCATTTATTTGGTTTTTAATTTCCTTAATCTTGAGCGAGTCAGTAGAATGAGTGTTGCCTTTGTGTTCTTTTTCTAGGTTCCTAAGTTCTGACTCTAATGTGGATAGTTTTTCTTGTCTTAGTTTCTTTTGGGTTGCCAGTTTTGCAATAATCTTTCCTCTTATTACAGCTTTACATGCATCCCACAGTATTAAAGGGGATACTTCTCCATTATCGTTATCTTCCAAATATCTGAGAATATCTGATTCCAATTCATCTTTCAATGGTCCTTTCAGGACATTTGAATTTAACCTCCAAGAAAATGTATTATTTGTGTATTTTTGGATATTTAAGTCCATGTAGATCGGACTGTGGTCGGAGAGATCCATCAGTCCTATTTTACATGTTTTTACTCTTCCAATGTCTCTATTAAACATAAAAAAATAGTCAATCCTTGAGTAAGATGAATGTGGAGTTGAGTAAAATGTATAGTCTTTTACACTGGGGTTGAGTTCCCTCCACACGTCACAGATTCCCAATTCTTTTAGTAGCATCCGAGTCTTCCTGTTTTGGGTGTTATTTTGATGTGGGGAATTACCAGAAGCATCCCAGTATGGATTCAGTCTAAGATTGAAGTCCCCACCACATATCACTAAACCTTGAGCTTTAGTTATCATTAGGTCGAATACATTTTTATAAAATTTCCAGTTAGCCCCTGGGGGAGCATACACATTCAGCAGGGTGATATCTTCTCCCTCTAGCCGCCCAGTTACCAAACTGTATCTTCCTTCTTTATCTTTGTGTTCTGATTTTTTTTCAAATGTAATTTTGGTTGATATCAATGTCGCTACTCCCCTCCTCCTCCCTGATTTATATGAAGATGAAGAGATCATTTTAAACCCTTGTCTACTGAGTTTATTGTGTTCCACGTCTGTTAGGTGGGTTTCTTGTAAAAGTATTATTCCTGCTTTGTCTTTTTTCATTTTGCCTAGAATCTTGGATCTTTTAACTGGATTCAGGATTCCTTTTACATTATATGAAATTATTTTGGTTACACCCTGTTTCTCCATTGTGTTGTTTTGTTTAGTATAACTGTGTGGTGGCCCTCTTTTGTGCTACTCAGAAACTGAAAGAACATTAAAAACAAGAAAAACATTAAGAACGTAGTGTAAAAAACTTTAAAACAAAAAGCTGTCATAAGAACTTCCTGAGCTGAGGTCTTTTTAAAGATCCTGTAAGAGCCTTGATGGAGTGAAGGCTCTGAGGGAAATTCCTCAAACTCTGTTACGTGTTGAGGGCCCTCTCTTACCACTGAAAGTAGTCCCATGCTTTTAACGTGAGTTTCAGAACCCAATCCAAACTTGTAATGATTTTTTTTTTTTTCCTTTTATGCCTAAACCCTGTGAAATTGTGTGCACCCTCCCACCCCCATCACATCAAACATTCACGCAAAAACAGTATTTGTTAGTATGAGGAGAACATGTGGATTATTGTCACATTTCTATTTTAACAAGTTTTTTTTTTTTTTTTTTATTACAAAGACTTATTTGTTTCAAATAATATGATTGTTCCATGAAATGTTTTACCACATGCTGAATATGCATCTCCTTTAATGTTTGTTACCTTGTATGAGGGGGGTTGGATGTGCGGATTGATTCAAGAGAAAAGAAAAAAAAAAAAAAAAAAAAAAGGTCGCTATTCCAACCTGAAAACGGATAGTTTATCCGCGACGCTCTGGTGCTGGGTTTCCCGCTGCTGGTCCGTGGATTTTGAAGGTCTTTGTGTTGTCCATGTTTGCGCTTTGATCTTCTGACTCGGGTCTGCTGCGGGTTTAAATACCGTTACCGGGAGCCCTCTTTTCGCCATGTCAGCTGTTGCTTCTTCCGCCGAATTATAGAGACACGTTTCATCGCCGTAGAAGACCCTTAACTTCGCAGGAAATGGTGTCTGAAAGCGCAATTTCTTCTCTCTTAACACCTTTTTCGCGTCATTGTATTCCCTGCGCTTTTTAAGGACCTCCGGGGCGTAATCGTGTTCCACGTAGACTTTTCTCTCCTGGTGCATAAATCCTTTTTTCTGCCAGGCCAGTCTTACAACCTCTTGTTTTATTTTGAAATTGGAAAATCTTACCAACACCGAACGTGGGGGCGCTTCCGCCGCCGGCCTAGCGGCTAATGAACGATGTGCCTTTTCTATCTTCAAGTCGGTGGTTTGTGGAATATCCAATTTCTCTCTTAGTAAGGATTCCACGCATTCTGCCATTGAGTTAAAACCATTTTCGGTTCCTTCTATCAGACCATGAATTCTTATGTTGTCTCTTCTTTGTTTTCCTTCTTGGTCGGTTAGCTTAGCCTCTATAGCTGCTTGTCTTTTGCGTAGGTCTAGCACAGAATCTTCGAGCACTTTTATTCGATCCTCTGTTTCCAAGATTCGGTTCTCGGCCTGGTCCACTGTGCTGTTTGTCCTTTTCAATTCTTCTCTGAATTCCCGAAATTCGGCCGTAACATCTCGGCGAAATCGTCGTAGCTCCTCAAATAGTGATTTCAGGCTAACCCTTTTGTTAGCTATCACCAGTTCCTCGTCTTCTGAACGGGGATCTTCCAGTTCGGATTCTCCGGCCGATACGTGTCCTGGCCTGGAGAATTTCAGTTTCTTCTGTTTTCCTTTAGACATGATGATTTTGTCTTTTGATTTTCACTCCTCCAAAAATCCGTTAAGTTTGATTTTCAAGGTGTTATCCTGGATTGGGTCTGAGAACTTCAGTGTTAAGCTGCAGTCGCCATGGCGTCCAGACCGGAAGTCCGTTAGGTGTTTTTTAAGGCGAAAACGTTTTCTCTCATCCAGGAGGTCAAGACCAACCCGCCTTTCCAGCACTTTAACAGATCTAATAAATTTATTGGCGTCACTGAAGTAATCAGTGACTTTAACTGCTCGTTTGTAGGTTTCGTCCAGGAAAACATTTATTTCATCCAGTGAGTACAAGCTTTTGCTTTTACTGCAAGTTTCTCCAATAGACACAGTATCAGAATCAGAATCCATTTCCTCATCACAACTTAATTTACTGTTTGATACAGCTGTCCCAGCTGATTGATCGTGATCTACAGTTTCCTGAACGCCACTTACAGCAGCTGACTGGTGTTGTTCTGTCAGCTGTTCAGAAACGTTAGCATCCACCGGAACCACAGCTGCTGATTTTACAGGCCTTTTCTCACAGCTAGATTCTGATGCACCATCAGTGACTGTTTGGGCGTCATCACCAGCCACGCTCCCAACCGTAAGCTGGGCTGCGGGCGCCACAGCTGGGCTGTCCACACACACAGCAGCAGGCTCCGGAGCAGGACCGGCGGAAGGCCCCGCAACGTCATTTGTAGTAGCGGCATGAGCGGAGGCTGCACCGCTGGTTTCAGCTGCGGCTTCATCAGAGCCTCCCGCCCGTTGCTTATGCGGACAAGCGAACCGTTTATGGCCCACGTCTCCACATTCAAAGCACTTCATTTGCCCTGAGCTCGCATACACCATGTAGGAGCCGTCCCCATGTTTAACCCGGAAGGACACTTCTAACGTTTGAGTGGGCGAGTCCAAAAACATGAATACCTGGCGCCTAAGTGATTTGACATGTTTTAATTTACTATCCTTACATCCCAAACTCACAGTTCTAAACGGGCCAGCAAACTTCCCAAATCTGCGAAGCTCCGTCTCCAACTGCTCATTAGTGATGAAGGGAGGAACACCTGAAACGGTGATGCGCGTTGATGGAACAGATAACGGGGACATCTGTACATACGTGTCCCCAGTTACAACACCGCTCCCAATCAGACTATGGACATATTCCTCACCAGTCAAAAACACAACGACAGCTTTATTCATTCTTGAGGCAAAGCAGATCATATCATGTCCCACCTTCTCACCCACAGCAAGAAGAACCTCCTCCACAGCAACGCTGCTATCCGGCGGGACTATCCTCACTCCCTGCCGGATAGACGGAGGTGGTGTCTCAAAGGACGCCATCCTCCAGCAAAATGCCAAAAAAACAAACAAAAACACAAACGCACTCAAAAGACTGAAATAAACTTACCTGAATATGCAGCCAATAACAAAGGATAAAGGAAAAGTCCAAACGTTGTGAAAAAGTATAATCCAAAACTCCTCACTCACACACCCAACACCTCCTCACTCACGTTCTCACTCGCACCCACCGGAAGCGGAAAGGAGAGAGAGAGAGAGAGAGAGAGAGAGAGAGAGATATTTTTGATTTTTCAACACACCTTTATTGTCACAAGTTCAACAGAAAAACACAACAGCTAAAACAACTAAAAGAAGCAATGGAAAAGTAAAATGACTCACTGACAAGAAATCAAAGACATAATTAACCAAACCAGGAAAACTAAAACAAAAACTTGCTTCTTACATCAGGACCATACCATAGGTAATTTTCCCCTCCTTAACACAACACAGGATGTGCTTAAAGCACCACATAGCCTCAAAAGTTTCAACATCTTGCATCAGATGATAGTAATTGTAATCAATCACTATTCGAGCCTTGATCATGTCAACCAGCATGTCTTTTACATTACAATCCAGCATTTGTTCAATTTTTCTTTTCCTACTAACATAAATAGCCATTTTAGCCTGACCCAGGATGAAATTTAAAAGTTCACTCTTTTTCTTAGTCCTCTGTCTATATGGAAAGCCCAAGATAAAAGTCTGCAGGGAAAAGACTTCTCCAAACAGATAAAACAGCTTTCCCAAAAAAACAAACAATAATTGCAGTCTGTTACAGTCCAGAAAACAATGGAACACAGTTTCTTTCTGAGGACAAAATGGACAAACCTCAACAACATTTGGGTTTAAAAGAGAGATAAAAGCATTTACAGCCACGGCACCATGTAAAACTCGCCATTGTAGGTCTCCAACCTTCTTAGTTAATGGTGGTTTATAGAGTGCTCTCCAGGCAGGCCTCACCTCTGGACCCAGACCCAAGTGTTTCCTCCATGGTGTATCAGCTCGACCTTTTAACTTATTCACATTTAGAATTTTCACCAAAAGTCCATACATTTTTTTTACCAGGAGAGTCACAAATGTTAATGTGTTCAGAATTTAAAAACACACCAGTGCCATCTTTAAAATCAGGAGATAAAACACTAAAAGGAAAAGGTTCATCAGCAGTTTGCACAGAGTTTTCACAGTGTAAAACGATAGCAGAGTGTTCTTCTGCGGACAGGCAGTCTCTCCAATCTTTCAACAAGTTCATTATAACTCTGACTGAAGAAACGCCAAGAGCCGAGCACAGGGCAACAGCATTGTCCAAGTTAGGACCACATAAATTCACCAAATGTCCCAGCATTGTAACCTTTGCAGAAATGAACTTTTTTAAAACAGAAGGTCCTAAAACATTGCCCACATCAAAACGGATCCCGAACACAAGTGGTTCCTTTAAAAGCCAGAAAGGCGATAAGGAAGCCTGGGGAGAGTTCTTTTTAAAAAGTCCCTAGATTTTAAAAGCACTTTGGTAAAACTGGGGAAGTTCTGGGAGTTTTTGGCTCCTTAAGTCCATTAAAAACAGCGACTCCTCTAGTCCAAGCCCTCCACAGCGAGCCAGGACAGCCCTGGCAATAGGTCTCCACACAAGGTCCAGGGGGCCACTCAGCAGTCGCTGAATGAACTGCAGGCGGAAGACAGCCCCCCTGCTGGCCAGATGGATGAGCCCTTGACCACCTTCTTCCTTCGGTAAAAACAGGATGCTCTGTGGAACCCAGTGAAGACGGTCCCAGAAAAAGTCCACGACTATAGACTGCACTCTGGCCAGCAAATTGGGTGGAGGGTCCAGACAAGACAGTCGATGCCGCAGCATCGAAGCAATCAAATTGTTGATGATTAAAACACGACCTCTGAAGGACAAGTTTGGCAGAATCCATTTCCATTTTTTCAGTCTTCCTTCAACTTTTTCTAAAAAACACTCCCAATTTTTCCCAGTAAAAGTCTGATTCCCTAAGAACACACCAAGATATTTAAAACCACCTTGTGTCCACGAGAGGCCACCAGGTAGGACAATTTTTTGTGGTCTCCCCCCCACCACAACAGCTTCACTCTTACCCCAATTCACTCTCGCTGAGGAGCACTCACCAAAAAGATTGACAGTTCTTAAAAGGTAGTCTACATCATTTTGATTTCTTGTAAAAACAACAACGTCATCAGCATAGGCAGACACTTTAAAAACAGAGTCAGAGTTGGGGACTTTAAAACCAGTGAGGCCTTGCCTTAGTTTACAAAGGAGGGGCTCAATGGCAAGAGAGTACAGCATACCTGAGAGGGGGCAGCCCTGTCGGACACCCCTCTCAACTTTGAAAGGAGCACTCAAACCACCATTAATCTTAAGAATACTCTCAATGTCTCTATACAAAGCCTGGATCATGGCGATGAACCCTGAGCTGAAACCAAAGGCCTCTAATGTCTGCCAAAGGTATGGATGTTCAACTCGGTCAAACGCCTTTTCTTGGTCTATTGAAATAAGACCAAGTTCTTTGACCAATGAGCTGGAGAGGTCCAAAACATCACGAATTAAAAAAATGTTGTCTGTAACCAACCTACCAGGTACACAGTAGGTCTGGTCTACATGTATGACCTGCTCCATCGCCTTCCTCAGTCTGGTAGCCAACACTTTGGAGAGAATTTTGTAGTCAGTACAGAGGAGGGCCACCGGACGCCAGTTCTTAATGTCTTTCAAGTCGCCTTTTTTTGGAAGGAGGGTGAGGACTGCTCTCCTACAACTTAGGGGCAGGTGACCCTTCCGCAGACTGTCAGACAGTACTTCCAGCAAGTCCTCACAGATCTCAGACCAGAACGCCTTGTAGAACTCTGCTGGTAGGCCATCTATCCCTGGGGCTTTTCCACACTGAAGAGACTGGACAGCCACTGCCAGTTCTTGCAGAGTGATCCCGCTCTCCAGCTCCGCATTCACGCTAGCCATCACCTTTGGCAAGTCCGTCAAAAAATGACTCAGTGCATGTGGATTCTCAACAAATTCTTTCTTAAAGAGATCCTTGTAGAAAGCAACTGCAAAGCGACGGATCTCCGCAGACTCATGGATCGGCCGCCCGTCCTCGGAGCTAAGAGAGTGGATCATCCTCCTCTGACCATTCTTCCTCTCCAGACCAAAGAAAAAATGAGATGGAGCGTCCATTAGTGTGATGTTCTGGAACCTACTGCGTACTACAGCGCCCCTGGCAGCCACACCCAGTAGGTCAGTTAAAACAGACTTTTTGCCATTGAGGGCCTCAAAATGTCCTCTTTCTCCTGTGGAGCCTGCCAAAGACTGCAGCTCCACTACTTCTCTCTCCAGGTCCCTGACAGACCTGGCCAAGTCTCCAGAGACATTGCGAGTATACTGTAGGCACAGGTTCTTTATTTGGCTCTTCCCTACATCCCACCACTACTGCAAAGAACTAAAATTTGATTTTGTTAATTTAAAATTACTCCAAAAAAACATAAAAGCAGTTTTAAAACTGTTATCCAATAAAAGTGACGTGTTAAAATGCCAGTATGCACTACTGCACTTTATATTCTTGATAAAAACACAACACTGAACCAGGGAATGATCTGTGAAGCCAACAGGGACTATAAAAGCACTTTTAAAAATGCTAAAATGGTGCTTAAAACTGTAAACCCTATCCAGTCTAGCTAAGGACAGAATATTGTCCTTTCTATGGCTCCACGTGTACTGTCTAGCCTTGCCATGAAAATTTCTCCACACATCACACAGATCATGAGCTTCTATGAGACCTTTTAAAACTCTTTTGGATGCAGCATGTGGCTCTGGGTGATTCCTATCCATAAGAGGATTTTCTGTACAATTAAAATCACCTCCCACAAATAAAAAGTCATCATTACTGCAATTTTTGATTGTGTCATCTAAAATATTTAAAAACGCCAATCTTTCTGTGCCTACGGTTGGAGCATACACATTTATAAAAACAACTTTCACATTCTCAAAAACAGCTCGAACTTTTAAAATGTGGCCTGCAATTATCTCATCAATGTCATAAGAAAGTGGAATAAAATCTCGAGAAAATAAAATACCCACTCCACCACATTTGCTGCTTTTATGACTAAGAATAATTTCACCCCGAAATTCCCTCCTCCAGTCAGCAGCATTGTCCTCAGAACTATGAGTCTCCTGAACAAACAGAACATTAATTTTCTTGCATTCTGCAAGAGTAAAAACACACGCTCGCTTGGACATTTCTCTTGCTCCATTGATGTTGAGTGTGCCAAAATTAAAACTACACATGTATATAAGAGGGCAAAGCCAATACTAAAACAGAAAAGAAAGAATGAGCGATAAAAGACTAATCATCCTGGGCAATTTGGTTCTTAACTTTTAGTACAAGCTTTTTTAGTCTGTAGATCTCCTGATCAGTGAAACTTTCCTGCTCAAGCTCTCCCCTATTTTTCATGTAGGCCCGAGCAGAGTCAACAAAACGTTTTAGATCGGGGAAGAAGCTTTCAACTTTAACCATTCTGGACCCCTTAGTGTCCTGCAAAAACTTCTGTATTTTTGTGAAGGGGTAACCGCCTCCACTGGCCACATCATCACTGCTTTCACCATCACTCTCTATCTCAGACCCAGCATAAGAATCTGGCTGAGATAGAGAAACCTCAGAACTGTCTTTGACAACCCTTTTCACTTTGCTCCTCTGCTGTTTGGTTTCCAAATTCTTCCGCTTGATTGAGATTTTACATAATTCTTCATCTAATTCAATGTCATCCTCGTCCTCCAACACTGACTCAGCCACCCTGGTAGTTGTTTCTTCCTGTCTTTCGCTCACCCTGTGCTGTGCTTTTATATTCATCTTTCTAGTCCCACCATCTACCTGGGCCTCATTTGGCTCATCTGTCTGACCCTCAGCGTGATCCCTCTCGGTAATCTCACCCTTGTCTGCAATGTTGGTCTGTGCAGCAGCCCCGCGATGTGCTTTAACTTTTGTTGCTGTTTCAGTTATGATTGACAGGCTGGCTGCGGAGGGCGGCGAAGCCGCCCTGCCGCCAGACAGCCTCGCGGCCTCAGCCGAAGCGCCGCCGCCAGACGGCCCCGTGGCTCCGGCCGAAACGCCCGACGGCGCGGTAGCGCTGTCAGCCTTGGAGGACGGCAAAGCCGCTCCGTCACCAGACGGCCCCGAGGCCGCACTAACGGCCTCCCCCGAGTGATCACCCCCCACTCCCTGAGGGCACGATCGAATCAAATGTCCCTCCATTCCGCAGCCGAAACACTTCATATTGTCAGAGGTGAAGTGGATGGTGTAATCAAAGCCGTCAATCCGGTATTTAAATACGAGGTTGAGGCTTTCCTCGCTATTCTTTAAAATCATGAGCACCTGTCGCCTAAAAGACATGACATGCTTTAAACGCGGGGACTTACAACCGAGAGGGATGTGCTTAATCGGGGACAAAAGCTGCCCGTGTCTCGACAGCTCCTTCTCCAACAGCTCATTCTTTAAAAATGGTGGGACATTTGAGATGGTAATTCTCTTCGCGGGATTCACCAGAGACAGAACAGGAACCAGTGTGTCTTTAATCACAACCCCGCTCTCCACTACCCGGTTAACTTTTTCCACACTATCGAGGAAAATCACCACGGCACTATTCATTCTCGAAGCTGATCTAACACTTTCATAACCGACCAGCTCCCCCACAGCCAGACTACACTCCTCCACTGAGCAGCTGACAGCCGGTGTCAGTTTGACAGCATGCCGGCGTGTCAGCGTCTCGAATCCGGAGCCTCGCTCCAAAACCATGCTGACCAGCAGAGCTGGCAGCAGAAACCCCCCTCCCAAAACACCTACCCCACCCCAGCTACAGAAAACAACAAAACTTAAGATTATTTAACAAAAAAACACCTTAAACACGAAAAGATAGAGAAAAAGTTTGAAATAATTCACTCACGCTGTCACACGCTCTCAGCTCGCACTCACGACCACACCCACTCGGAGAGAGAGAGAGAGAGAGAGAGAGAGAGAGAGAGAGAGAGATAGAGAGAGAGATTGATTTGATTTTTAAAAGATCTTTAATAAACACACTTGTCCATCATTCAGTACAATTTCTATGCCATGCTATATTATAAAGAAAATTATTCCCCCAAAAAACGCCCGAACAAAAGCTGCCCGTCACGAACTAAACAGAGGACATCCTCCAGGGACCAGAGGGTCCTAAAACCTTCCACATCCTCATTCCCCATAAAAAACTGAAAGTCCAGCCTGATTCTGGCTTTAAGTAGCCTCACAAATAAAATTTTGACATCAACTTCATTCTTAACATTCTCAAGTTTTCTTCTCCGGCTTACATAGATAGCCAACTTTGCCTGCCCTAAAACAAAGTTCAGTAGTTGACACTTTTGCTTAAAACGACGATTGTACATAAAACCACAAATGAAAACCTGCTTAGAGAAAACTTCCTTAAAAATGTGAAAAAGTTCTGTGAGAAGTTCAAAGAGACCACTCAGACGCTGACATTCAGTAAAACAATGAAAAACTGTCTCCCTAGAGGAACAAAAAACACACTGATCACTGACACTGCTGTTAATCACAGAAACAAAAGCATTGACAGCTATAATGCCATGCAGGACCCTCCACTGTAAGTCTCCATGCCTCTTAGGGAGAGGGGCTTTATAAAGAGCCCTCCAGGCAGGCCGATGCCCTTTTTGTAGTCTAAAATAGGCTCTCCATGGAGTGTCCACACAGGTGTTCAATCTGTCCTTGTTGAGTGCCATCACCACCAGTCTGTAGAGTGCCTTACCACTGGCTCCTCCAAAGTCCACACCAGTGGGAGCAGAGAATGCCAGTAGGGAGCAAGGAGAGACGTCAAAGTCCATATAAAGCATGAGAGAGGGAAAAGGGTCCGTGCTTTCTGGCTGCAGCGTGCCATTGCTAAAGTCCATGAGTAGGGAGCGCTCAAGTCCATGAAGCTCCTGTTTCCAGTGTGCAAGAAGACCATCGATGAAACGATTTGATCTGACACCAAGATGAGCTGCTAAAGCTGAGGCGTTGTTGAGGCGAGGACCAGCCAGTTCCACCACTTGCTTCAGAGTGAGAACATTCCTGGAACACAGCCTATCAAGGAAGGTCCTTCCAACTCCCGGCAGGACACCAAGGCGACCACCAAAAACCAGCGGCTCCCTCAACAACCAGTGGAGGGAATCGCATGGCCCTCTTTGTTTTTTAAAAAGAGTCCATACTGAAAAAAGACTGCAGTAAAAACTGGGCAAAGACAGTGCACTAGAGTTCTTAAAATCCATTAAAAACACAGGGAGGTCTAGCCCAAGCCCAAGGACTCTCTGTAAAATAACACAGGCCAAAGGCCACCATACCAGGTCCTGGGGGCCCATCAGCAGTCTCTGTATGAAAGTCAGTCTAAAAGCAGCACCTCTACTAGCTAAATGAACCACTCCCTGCCCCCCTTCTTCTTTGGGAAGACATAACAGGACTTGAGGGACCCAGTAGAGTCCACCCCCCCCCAAAAAAAAGTCCACCATAGCAGACTGAATTTTTGACAACAAACCAGCAGGGGGGTCCATGCACATGAGGCGGTGCCACAGGGATGAGGAAACAAGATTATTTAAAATGAGCAATCTTCCTCTAAAAGATATTTTTGGCATCAGCCACTTCCACTTATTTAGTCTCCCGTTGATTTTCTCTATGACCCCCTCCCAATTTTTTTGCCCAAACTGTTGATTTCCAATAAAGACACCAAGACACTTAAACCCTCCTTTTTTCCAAATCAGCCCACCAGGCAGCGTAAGCTGATTTTCTAGTTTCTCCCCCACCATCAGAGCCTCGCTTTTTCCCCAGTATATTTTCGCAGAGGAAAGTTGGCCAAAAAGATTAACACTCCTAACCAAAACGTCAATGTCACTCTGCTTGTTTAGCAGAATGACTACATCATCTGCATAGGCCAACAGCTTGAACGTGGTGTCACAGCCAGGAAAAGTGACTCCTGATAGGTTCCTTCTCAAGCAGTGGAGCAAAGGCTCTATGGCGAGGGAGTACAGCATCCCTGAGAGAGGGCAGCCCTGCCGAACCCCCCTCTGGACTTTTAAAGGGGCAGACAGGCCCCCATTTATCTTCAGCACACTCTCAATGTCACTGTACAAGACCCGTATCCTGGCTATGAAGCCTGGGCTGAACCCAAAAGCTGCTAAAACTGTCCATAAATACAGTGATCCCTTGCTACTTCGCGCCTCACCTTTCGCGCCCTCAGTGCATCGCGGATTTTTAAAAAATATTCATCAAAAATTCAAAATTGAGAAAAAAGTTGCCTGGGCACTAGCAGAAGGCAGGGAGACTACACGGAGAGCCGGCACAACTCAAAATCCACCTCTCTGATTTGCTGGCCAGCACCCCCCCCCCCCCCAAGAGATTTTGTTCTCGTGTTGGCTCGGCTCGGGAATCTCGCAAGCTGATTGGCTGAGACGTCGCTGCTGCCTTTACGCCTCCTCCTGCTGCCTCTACGCCTTCCCGTCGAGAGAGAGAGTGAGAGAATGAACGTACGTATTATTTATATTATTTATACATTATTTTATGTATATTATTTATATTATTAATATTTTATTTACATGTTTCAAACTATTCTTTAATGTTCTAATGATAACATATGCACTTATAAGGTTAATATACACTTATTGATATTATATATACACAAAAAAAATGTATGTAAAAAATGGGGGGGGTGACGCTACTTCGCGGTTTTTCACTTTTCGCGGTCGGTTCTGGACCCCATTAACGGCGATAAGTGAGGGATCACTGTACTGGTGTTCAACCCGGTCAAACGCCTTTTCCTGGTCAATTGAAATCAAACCAGTTTCCACTGCCAATGAACCAGAGACCTCCAAAACATCCCGAATTAAAGTGATGTTGTCACTAATCAGCCTGCCAGGCACACAGTAAGTCTGGTCTACATGAATGAGCTCGCTCATCACCTTTCTCAGTCTTCGGGCCAGAGCTTTTGAAAGAATCTTATAGTCTGTGCAGAGCAGAGAGACTGGCCTCCAGTTCTTTAGGCTCTGTAGGTCCCCTTTTTTCAGCAACATAGTGATGATGGCCCTCCTGCAGGTCGTGGATAGGGTCCCCCTTTTCAAGCGATCTTGGAGAACCTCCAGCAGGTCTGGACCAAGCAGGGGCCAGAATTCCTTAAAAAAGTCCACAGAGAGACCATCTATGCCTGGTGATTTTCCATTCTGGAGGCTCATTAGTGCCGTATGCAGCTCAGACAAAGACAGTGGAGCATCCAAGCCGGCAACAAGGTCCTCTGAGAGCACTGGAAGACCATCAAGGAAAACCTGGCCCAGTGACGTGTCCTCCCTCCACCCTGCTCTAAACAATTCACTGTAGAAACTAGCAGCATATTTCCTGATCTCTGCTGCTGTGGAGATTGTTCTCCCGTCATTGTCCAACAAGGAGTGAAAGAGTTTTCTCTGTCCATTTTTCCCCTCCAGTCCAAAAAAGTACTGGGAGGGCGAGTCCATCAGAGCTACATCCATGTAGCGCAAGCGGACCAGAGCACCCTGTGCGGTGACCCCTAGCAGGCTGGGCAAGGCTGACCTTTTTGACTTAAGAGCCTCTAAGTGCTCTTGTTTTCCTGTAGAACTGAGCAACTCCTCTAGCTCTACCACCTCAGTCTCCAGAACTTTCAAGGATTGGGTCAAGCTACGAGTGACATTTTGAGTGTACTGTTGGCAGAGTTGTTTTATCTGTGCCTTACCAAAATTCCACCACATTTGGAGAGAACTAAATGAGGGTTTTTGTTCCCTGTGTGATTTCCATACATCATGAAAAACTCCTTTAAAAAACACATCATTTAAAAGTGTTTTATTAAAATGCCAAAAAGCACTCTTACACTTTACATTTTCAATAAACACAGAACAAAACAGCAGGCAGTGATCAGTGAAACCAACAGGACAGATACAACTATTTTTAAAAACACTCATTTGATGTTTAAAACCATAAAAACGGTCTAGCCTAGCCATAGATAAAAGGTTATCTTTTACATGGCTCAAGGTGTACTGCCTCTGGTCCCCATAATGTGCTCTCCACACATCAGCCATTTCGTGTGTCTTCACCAGTTCCCTCAGCCTATTGGCAGAAGCAGGGTAAGGCTCCTGATGGTTCCTGTCTAGTCTGTGGTTTAATGTACAGTTAAAATCACCCTCCAGAAATAAAAAAACTATTTGGATTACAGGACCTAACCATATCCGATAGTACATCAAAGACCCTGATCCTCTCTGCTCTCCGTGTTGGCACATACACGTTTATAAAAACCAAGTTCACGTTTTCAAACTGTACCTTTAATACGAATACATGTCCTTTCACCACCTCTTCTACCTCATAAGAGACAGGCACACAACCCCTAGAGAAAAGTACAGCCACCCCCCCACTGCTGTTGGATTTGTGGCTAAAAAAAATGTAGCCATTGTGGGCTATATTACTCATATATTCCATAACCTACATATGTTGAAGCATGTGGAAATGTTTGGTAATTACATATGTAAAGCAACTTCACACCTCTGAAAGGACAAAGGCTCCCAACCGCCAAGTGAAGAACAAAGACGTTCCCAGACACTGCGGTGGAGACCGGAGGAGCTACCCTCACCCCCTTGGCGAGGAGAGGAAATACCAAGACAATGGGGGGATTAAGATAATGAGGGATGTCAGCCTTTGTTATGCATGTCTTTTGTTAGGTGCAAGTATAAAGTCAGTGAGCCGGAGATATTCGGTCTCTTTTCCTTCTGTTACCTCCGCACTAGAATGAGACTTGTTAGGAGAGCTGATAAATAAACTTTGGTTTATATATCAAATCGCCTCATCATTTCAAGCTCTTCTACAGCCATCTCACTCTTTTCTCCACTGGCTCTCAATGTCTACAATGCTGTGAGTCTTCTGGAGCATCAGCACGTCAAGTTTCTTTAAATTAAAAAGCTTGTATAAAGAGGCCCTTTTTACATCATCCCTGGCCCCATTAATATTAAGAGTGCCAATTCTAAGGTGGGGCATTATAAAGGATAAAAGTAAGGTACAGTAAAAAAAACACACACATAGCATAAAAGGGAAGAAACAAACTAAGAGTCAACATGACTGTTAGTAATTTGTGATTTCAGTTTAAGAACCAGTTTCTTTAAACGATATATTTCCTGATCAGTGAAAGTCTCATTCCCATCATTCAGTTTCAAAAACTTGCGAGCTGATGCCATGAATAACTCCAGATCTGGAAAGTAATTTTCCACTTTCACAGCTCTGCTCCCCTTAGTCACCTGAAGAAATTTCCTAATCTTGGAAAACAATAGGAGCTTTGCTCCTCCAGCGTCTGCATCAGTTCAGACTCAGCTCCACTTTCGTCAGAAGCGCTCTCGTCCAGTATTTCCAAATTCCCAACCCTACTAGATTTAGCAGAGCTCTGCAAGTTTTCAGCACTTTTTCTTTTTTGTGCAGCTTTAAAAGGATCCTCCTCAACAAAACTACATTCCTGCATTTCTTCATCAACTGCAACATTTGTCATGCAGTGTTTACTCTGTGTGTCCGCCACAGCCTCAATCCGCTCCTCCCCCGCCTGCAAAGTCTGTTCATTCACGTTCTTTCGTTTAACTGCACTCATTTCGCGAACGCTGGGACAGCGCGTGACGTCATCCATTCAGTAACCAGCAGGCTGCAGACAGAACACCCAGATGCTCTTCTCCTCATCTCAGGCGATTTCAACCACGTTTCACTGTCTCCCATTCTGCCCACTTTCACCCAGTATGTCACATGCCACACTAGAGACAATAAAACACTGGATTTGTTCTACGCAAACACTAAGGAGGCGTACACCTCATCACAACTCCCCCCACTTGGGAGATCGGATCACAACTTGGTTCATCTCCGACCGGTGTACAAACCCCTAGTGCACAGACAACCTCCGGCCATGCACACTGTGGAGTTATGGTCTGAGGAGACAATGGACACTCTAAAGGACTGTTTTGAAGCCACTGCCTGGAAGCAGCTCTGCGATCCACATGGTGAGGACATCGATGGCCTCATTCACACCTTCACGGGCTACCTCAGCTTCTGTGTGGACAAATCCGTTCCCACCAAGACCATACGGCGTCACTCAAACAACAAACCCTGGATCAACCCTGAGATAAAAACACTTCTGAGAGAGAAGAAGAGGATCTTCAGGTCGGGGAACAGAGAGATGCTGAAGTCCGTACAGAGGGAGCTGAGGAGAAAGATCAGAGAAGGCAAGGACAGCTTCAGGAAGAAGATGGAGGACAAGCTGCAACAGAGCGACATCAGCGGGGTCTGGAGAAACCTCAAAACCATCTCGGGGCTCCAGAATACCTCCCCCCAGGCCACGGGGGACAGGGAGTGGGCGAACAACCTGAATCTGTTTTTCAATAGATTTGACCAACCGCCCTCCCCCCTGTCTGCACAACAACCACTGCTGCCTCTAAGAAATCAAGTCCTGCTACCCACTCCCCACTCCACCGACACCCCCCCCCCACTCCCAACACACAGCCCCCCATCCTGACCCTGACCAAGACCCAGGTGAGGACGGAGCTGAGGAAGATCAAGGCGAGGAAGGCGTCGGGACCGGACGGCATCAGCGCAAAGCTCCTCAAGTCCTGTGCAGACCAGCTGTGTGGGATTGTGACGTATATCTTCAACATGAGCCTGAAACTGGGGAGGGTACCACAGCTGTGGAAAACATCTTGTGTGGTACCTGTACCAAAAACTTCCCACCCCAAAGACCTGAACAGCTTCAGACCGGTGGCCTTGACGTCCCACTTGATGAAGACCCTGAAGAGACTGCTCCTTGCTCATCTCCGCCCCCTGGTGGAACCAGCGATGGATCCACTCCAGTTCGCCTACCAGCATGGCATTGGGGTGGAGGATGCGGTGATCTTCCTCCTTCACCGTTCTCTGTCCCACCTGGAGAAGCCCGGGAATATGGTGAGGATCATGTTCTTTGACTTCTCCAGTGCTTTCAACACCATCCAACCGATGATCCTGAAGGACAAGCTGCTGCGCGCAGGGGTGGACCAGCACCTGTCATCATGGATCCTGGACTACCTCACGAACCGGCCTCAGTTTGTGAGAACCCGGGACTGTGTTTCCGACACGATCATCAGTAGCACGGGGGCCCCCCAGGGAACGGTGCTGGCTCCCTTCCTGTTCACTCTTTATACTGCGGACTTCTCACACAACACAACACATTGCCATCTACAGAAGTTCTCTGATGACTCTGCGATCGTTGGTCTCATCTCCAGCGGAGATGAAGCTGAGTACAGAGGGCTTATCCAGGACTTTGTGGACTGGTGCCATCGGAACTGCCTCCAGATCAACGCGAGGAAAACTAAGGAGCTGGTGGTGGACTGCCGCAGGCATGGGCAGCCCCTCACAGCACCAGTAAATATACAGGGAACAGACATCGAGATGGTGACATCCTACAAGTACCTGGGTATTCATCTGAACAATAAACTAGACTGGTCACACAATACTGACGCACTCTACAAGAAGGGACAGCGCAGGCTGTTCCTGCTGAGGAGACTCAGGTCTTTTGGTGTACAAGGGGCGCTGCTGAAGTCATTCTATGACACGGTGGTGGCATCAGCCATCACTTTTGGAGTGGTCTGCTGGGGCAGTGGCATTACTGCAGCCGATAGGAAGAGACTGAACAAACTGATTAAGAAAGCTAGCTCTGTCCTGGGGCAACGCCTTGATCCGATGGAGGAGATAGGAGAGAGAAGGACGGTGGCTAAACTGTCATCTCTGCTGGAGTCCGAGTTCCACCCTATGCAGGACATACTGGATGCACTGAGGAGCTCATTTAGCAGCAGACTACATCATCCCAGGTGCACAACCGAGAGGTTTCGTAGGTCCTTCCTACCAACGGCTGTCAGACTGTACAACCTAAGCAGGGCTGCTCGCAGAGATAGCAAAAAGACGTAACAAACTAATAGTTTTTTTTGAATGCAAAAGATGCAATAGACTTACACAATGGTCCTCTCCGGCATACAACTAGGAACATACCGGTCGCTATGGAGGGTGAGAATATGTATGGGCACATAATCATACCATGTAGGATAACTAAATAGACGGTTATGCTGTTTCATCCCACCTAGCAACAATGCTCTGCACTGTGTGTGTTTATATATTTACATATTTATTCCATCTAGCTACAATGCTCTGCACTGGGTGTGTTTATATTTATATATCTATATATTTATTCCATCTAGCTACAATGCTCAGCACTGGGTGTGTTTATATTTATATATCTATATATTTATTCCATCTAGCTACAATGCTCCGCACTGTGTTTTTATATATCTACATATTATTCCATCTAGCTACATTGCTCCGCACTGTGTGTGTTTATATACTTGCATATCCCACATAAACATCAACTCTTACACCCACTCAGTCCTGGACCATATCAACACCACTATTGACAGTGTCACCACGGAAAGACAGATCACCACGTACCCAAATCAGAAGCCGTGGATGAACAGAGAAGTGCGACTTCTGCTAAAAGCACGTAACAATGCCTTTAGATCTGGTGATGCACAGGCCTACAATTCATCCAGGGCAGATCTGAAGAGGGGCATCAACAAGGCCAAGCACAGCTACAAGCTGAAGGTGGAGGAACATTTTGGGGACTCTGATCCCCGACGTATGTGGCAGGGCATTCAAGCTATCTCTGATTATAAGCCCAGCAACTCCATACCTATAGCCATGACTGTGCCCTTTCTCAATGAGCTAAATAACTTCTATGCTCGTTTTGACAAGGACAACAATGAAAAGAACATCAATTTCCCACCCTCTGATGACCTCCACCACCTCACACTCACCCACACCGACGTCCGTAATGCACTGAGTCATGTCAACGTACGTAAGGCTGCTGGCCCTGATGGCATTCCTGGGCGTGTGCTGAGGGCATGTGCTGAGCAGCTGGCAGGGGTCTTCACAGACATCTTCAATCTGTCCCTGGCCCAGGCCGTGGTACCAGCGTGCTTCAAGACCACTTCAATAGTACCAGTGCCGAAACATTCAACACCATCGTGCCTAAATGACTATCGCCCTGTGGCACTGACGCCCATAGTCATGAAGTGCTTTGAGCGACTGGTCTTGGCACAGCTCAAAAAAGGCCTGCCCCCAACACTGGACCCTCATCAGTTCGCCTACCGGAGCAACAGGAGTACAGAGGATGCGGTTTCTACAGCGCTGCACTATGTACTCTCACACCTGGATGACAAGAACACCTACGCAAGAATGCTGTTTATTGACTTCAGCTCAGCATTCAACACAGTTATCCCCTCCAAGTTGCTCACCAAACTTGGGGACCTGGGAATCAGTACCTCCACCTGCAACTGGATCATGGATTTTCTGACCAACAGACCCCAGCATGTTAGGTCAGGCCCCAACCGTTCTTCCGTCATCACACTCAACACTGGTGTACCACAGGGCTGTGTGCTCAGCCCATTCCTCTACTCCCTCTACACCCATGACTGCAGGCCTATGTATGGATCCAATTCCATCATAAAGTTCGCAGATAACACCACGGTGATTGGACTCATCAGGGACAACAACGAGTCAGATTACAGGGCAGAGGTTGAGCACTTGGCTACTTGGTGCGCTGACAATAACCTGCTCCTTAACACCAGCAAAACCAAGGAGCTCATAGTGGACTACAGGAAGGAGAGGGAAGAGACACATGACCCCATCCATATCAATGGCATAGCTGTTGAACGTGTCCCCAGCTTCAAATTCCTGGGGACCCACATCTCGGAGGACCTGTCCTGGTCAGTTAACACCACCAGCCTGATCAAGAAGGCCCATCAGCGCCTCTTCTTCTTGAGGACATTGAAGAAGAACCATCTGTCAACTGACATCCTGGGCAACTTCTACCGCTGCGTGATAGAGAGCACCCTGACCAACTGTATCACACTCTGGTATGGGAGCTGCTCTGTAGCTGACCGCAAGGCGCTGCAGCGGGTGGTGAAAACCGCCCAACGCATCACAGGGACTCCACTTCCAGCTATAGAGGACGTCTACAGGAAAAGATGTCTGCGCCGGGCACGCAGCATTCTTAGGGACTCCAACCATCCTGCTCATGGACTGTTCCAGCTTCTCCCCTCCAGAAGACGTTTCAGAAGCCTTCGGACTAGAACCAGCAGGTTTAGGAACAGTTTCTTTCCAACAGCTGTGACGTTATTGAACTTAGTTCCCCGCTGACTCTCTTACAATCATCTTTTACCATCCTCACCTGTACATAACTGCATAACTACATAACTACATCTAACTTATTGCACATTATTTGCACATAACAGTACTTTTAACTTTCTGCACTGCTGCATATATTTGCATATATTTGCTTAAATTGCACATACTGTTAATTACCGTATATACTGCCCTGCTGTCCTTTGCACTTCTGATTGGATGCTAAACTGTGTTTCGTTACCTTGTATTCATACATGTGTAATGACAATAAAGTTGAATCTAATCTAATCTAATCTAAAATATTTATTCCACCTAGCTGCAATGCTCCGTACTGTGGGTGTTTATATATTTACATATTTATTCCATCTAGCTACAATGCTCTGCACTGTGTTCATATATTCATATATTTATTCCATCCAGCTACAATGCTCTGCACTGTGTGTGTGTGTGTGTGTGTGTATATATATATATTTTATAGTAATATGCACATATGTATATTAGCTGCTCTTGCTTGCTTGTTTTTTTTTTTTTTTTTTCTTGCCTTCTGATTGTTGCTCTGAGTGTTGCTATCCCTGTGCTGTTGCAATCCTGGAATTTCCCCGTTGTGGGACTAATAAAGGCTTATCTTATCTTATCTTATTTCGCCCTCCACCTCTTTACTCCGGGTGACAGGCTCGTCACAATGATCAGAGCTGCTGCCAGACAGAAACTCCCCACCATCACTGTTTGGAGGGGCAACTACTGTGCCCGCCGTGAATGCCCCAGCAGAAGCGGACACGGCCGCGGTTGTGGCTGCCCCAGCGGAAGCGGACACCGCAGCGGCATCCGCCGCACCACATGTAACACTACCCTCTGGACCATCAGAAACAGTGGCGTCACCTTTCTTACTACCAGTGTTCTTTGTGTTCACCTTTTCAGGACATGATCTAATGAGATGGCCCTCTGCACCACACGCAAAACACTTCATGGTTTCAGATGTTGCAAAGACTAAGTAGCTAAAGCCCTCAATCCTGAAGTTAAAAGACACGATCAGTTCTGCAGAGCTGCTTTTTAACACCATGAAACACTGCCTCCTGTGACACACGACGTGCTTCAGCAGGGGTGATTTACTACCCAGAGAGACCATTCTGATAGGGGAAACAACTTGGCCAAAACGGGACAACTCTCTTATCAGCTGATCATTTTTAATGAAAGGAGGAGCGTTTGAGATGGTGATCCTCCTAGAAGGGTTCACCAGTGGTAGAACAGGAGTAAAAGTGTCATTTATGACAACTCCCTGTTCCACCACCTGATCAGCCTTTTCAGTAGAATCCAGAAAGAGGACAATTGCGCTGTTCATCCTTGATGCTGATTTTAAGCTGTCATGCCCAACTACCTGTCCTACAGCAAGGCCGGCCTCCTCCACAGAACAGGGAACTGTCGGGAGGATTCTCACGCCATGCCGCCGGGTCAAGCGCTCAAACTCCACACCACCGTCAAACATCGGCATGATGCCGGCCGGGAAAAACAGGCAGCAGAAGTTACCATTCCCCGACACACTCACACCAACACTCACACCCCAGCACACACACACTCAACCCGCTATATAATAAACACACACACCTCAAACACACAAGATAGAGAAAAGTTAGAAAAAACAAAGTTTAAAGTACTCACTCGACACCACTCCACTCCCCTGATCCCACAAACGCTCACGCATGCACACGAGAGAGAGAGAGAGAGAGAGAGAGAGAGAGAGAGAGAGAGAGAGAGAGAGCTCTGTAGCTCTGCCTAATTACAGTTTACCAGAGTTTAGCACCACATATTTGTTCATAAGCATGCAAACAGATTATGTATGGATTCTGTGTAGCGCATAATGGGAGATTACCTACAGAATTATTATTTTGTCACTAACTTTTCATTAACCCTTTCACTCCCCCCTTTGACATGATTTTATCATGTCAACCATGCATGGTGTGAGACGCGCTAGTGATTAACAGATGGTGAATAAGGCAGGTCCCTGCATTGTGTGTCAACCCAAGAGGCTTGCACCATTGGTTCTGCTACAGTTGCCTCCCCCCTTGTCGACACCTTTGCGCGGTGCAGCGATGTTTAAGAGGGCCTTGTCCAGCTGAACTGTCACCAAGTCCTGTACCCCCACTGAGGTCTCCTCCTGATCGTAGTTCTTTGTCCGGTGGAGTGGACCATGTGGGGGTCATAAGGCCGAACCGGGTCAATCCACAAAGCCCACGAAACCATTGTCCACTGGTTGACCCTTGCCAGGGCTCACATCATTTGGCTACTGTCATCCCACGGTTGCGACAAGGGTTTGACCTTCCTCTGTGTCTGCTTCCCGTATCCGCAGCTGTGGAGCACAGTCCAATCTTGTTGACACAGAAGCGAAACAACTGTGTGTCCCCGCTCTCAGAGGCACATCTCGTCCCATGAGGTCTATAGGACAGTCTGGTGGGTGTACCAGAGGGTAGACAACAGCCAGTCCAGCCAGTGAACAGTTCAGTGATGTTTCCCCAGGATGCCACCCCCCTGTCGCTGTGCAGAGGTAGGGATGCTGGTGTCGATGAAAATGCAGTCTCCTCCGTGTGGCTGATCTGGCTCCACCCCGGATGCTGGAGATGCGGTGGATGCGCTGGGTACCAGTCCAGTTTTCTTCCAGGGCGTGATGGTCTGGTGTCCTCCGGGCACCCTACACCTTTAATCGAGTGCCGATACAAAGGACTCAGTCGGGGCAGGGCCAATAATAGCCTGAGGGGTTGACATCACAATGTATGGAGCCTGTACCGTTTTATCCTTATTCATTACATCTGTAGTTATCTATGTGCTGTTATAAATTATCTCCCAGTAGCCTTGAGTGTGTGATTATTGACTATATGAAATCTGCAAGCAGTGGTTGTGTTGTGATGAGTGTGTTGGGACCTATATGCTCAGCAGTGGGTAGGCAGTAGACAACATCGTTCAACGTTAGGAGACATCCTTATCCATGTTTGTTGTATTCAGGCTTTCAGAGCTTCTAACCTTCACCCTTATCCAGACTACCTAACCGTAACTAGCATAATGGAAATAAACACGCAAGAGTCCTATAAGTCTCACACCCATACCTATGTGTGGTGAGCTATGTATGATTTATGTATTATCAGTAGCACACTGTGTTTACAAATAATCTGTGATGGCAGAATGGTCTTCCTCGTCATCATCCTCCGTCTTGGGGTCCTCAGCTCTTCCTCTCGACCCAGCAATTGGTCTAAGACTTGCTGATGACTCCCACTGTGGAAAATTGCCCTTGTTAACACCCTTCTGGGCTTCTGAATATATGGCCTATAGTGTCGTACTCTGTTCCTTTTATTAGATCTACATCTAGTTATCCTTTTACCATAACCAATTTGGAATTTGCTTCAAATTTCCTCATCCCCTCGGTTGCTAATGTTAAGATTGGTCATGTAGGAGATTTCTGGGCGTCAATGTCTACAGCCCTCTGTGCTGTGGTCACCCAGCTAAGAGACAATGTGTATGTTGTAATTTGGGAGGATATTCTATGCTAAGGTCAGGTATTGGTTTTCCATGGATGGCTCTATTCTGCAGTAGAGGTGACAAAATGTCCAACATTTTCCAATCCATTGTTTGGGTCTAACCAGCGGGATGTGTGGAACCCCCCATAGGTTGAAATGTCTCTTATCCTCTTCAATTAGGACAATGGATGTTTCCACACATTTCCTTGTTTTACCAGTCCAAGTTTTATGACCAATCTGGAGGATGGATTTGCAAATAATGGTTGTTAATAATTTGGATCAGATCTGTTCAATTGCCTATAGTACATGTGGTACAATTCTACTTTCACAGATGTTGATAGGTGTTCTACTGGTAGCTTGCCATTTGCAGAATTTGATCTTTACTTTTCTGACCTTGAAAAGTCCTGTATGTCATTACCCGGAGTTCCTACTTTACATGCATTTGCACCATACAAATTTAATCAAAGTACTTTAAACCTCAGAGTCAGGTAAATGGAAGCTGTCTGTCCTTTTTTCAATAATTTAACTTTTGCTAATTTTCTGTATGTGTGTAGAAGTGAGTCCACTTATCTGTTCTAGTCTTAAGAGTGCAGTCCAGTTGCTCCGTGGTGGATGTGAGCGCCTCCCTCCCACCAGCAGTGGCCATTGTGGGGCGTGCTCCCTCCTCCTCCTTGCTGTCCTCCCCCTCATCCTTCTGGCCTCCTTTTATAAGAGAAACAGATTCATGGGGAGCCTTGGGATCCTCGTGTGTCAGCCATTCCATCCTTCAAATTTTATTTTCCCTTCTTATTTAGATTTACAACCTTGAGTCAAGAAAAGAACTGCCTCAAAGCCTTTATTTAATTATGCCAATTAATACAAGATGGGATAATAAGATTAACTCTTCACCATGCCAACAGATATTATTTGTACTACTGTAATTGAATGCTGTGTGGATTTTTGTTTTTGTACTGCATACACCTTCATGTTGCTATTCATTTTTGCCACTCAGTGTTTGTCTACCAAGAGTTCTGTTCAATGAAATCCTATCCATACCCTCTATTGGGAAGGAACATAACTGGGGTGTTAGATTGACTTTAAATGACTGAGTATACAGTAAAGCTATAATCTTTGCTGTGAATGTTTGCTCATTACTGAATGTTAATATTCACAATTAAAAGAAATGCACTGGAAGAATGGACACCTAATGTCTCATTGCTGCTTTAAGTACTTGGAAACATTTAAGATGGCTGCCTGCGGTTGTGCCTTCTTCCTGACACTTCAAAGGAAAATGTAATTTATTTATTGTTGGTTTTCTGTTTGTTTGGTTTTTAAAGCTACAGCTGTAAATCTTACATGGATCTTTATTTTTCTTTGTAACACATACGTTGCCTTCATTTCTTTTTCAATTTCCATCTCAACATCAAAAATATTTTCTGCACTTGCTAAATCCACTGTTCTTCTCTCTTCCCCTACATACTTTTTCCAACAGAAACACTCACTCAATGTTTTCCATCCACTATCCATCTGTGTACAAGACTTCACCTGTCCCTGGACTAGCTGATGAAGCTGCACATCTCACAACTATAATCTCTTTCAGTATTAAAACTTCCTTTCATTCATCTGGTCTCGGTTCTCTTCAGCCTTCATCAACATTCTGTTACCACCTGCTTGTCTCCTTCATGATTCACTGTCCTGTCGTTCATCCTCATAAATTTAGACATTTTCCTTGTAACCTTGCAACCTTTTCTCTAGTCATTTTTCTCCTAACAAATTTTGGAATTTTTTCTTTGTAAATTTGCAAGTTTTTTTCTTCCCAGAACTTTGTGACCCTTTCCAAAATATTTTTGTAAATTTGTAACTTTTCCTCAAATGTGCAATTTTCTCTGAAACTTGGAACCTTTTTGCATAAATTTCAACCCTTGTCTTAAGTTGTGATTGTAAATTAGCATTTTTATCATATTTTGCACCTCCATCTTACAAATTTGTACTTGATTTACCGTTACATGTTCATACCTTATGCCAAGTTAAAAATGCCTGATGCAGTTCTCTTACTTTAACAATGTGATTAGATTTCAACAAATTTGTAAAGCATAAGCAATACTTTTCTCTTGCTTTTCTCTAGCTTTTCTTGAACTCTTGGCTGCACTGCCCTCACATGTTTGGTTAATTAGTTGCTCCAAATTGTCCCCAGAAGTCCCTCTCCCATAGGCCCCCAGAATAGACGGCTAGCATTAGTGGTGGTCTTTGAGACTAGAAAATGTGCTAATAAGTTTAGTTCACATCCATAAAGTTTTGGGAAATGTGCAAAAAAAAAATACAAATAGGAGGGTCTGGGAATCTCCAAATATGTATTGACCCTTTTGAGTATTAAGGAGCCCTAAACCTGCAACCTTTCTCTTGGCCAGCAGGTGGCTAGTTTTCTTGTAGCAAAAGGTCAGACTGCCTGATATTCTGTGGAAAAATGACCTTTCAAGCATCAAGAATTTTCCAGATTTTGGTCTTACTTGCTAGCCTTCTTTTTATTAGATGTTTCTTAGATGGAACATGGGTGGGCAATATAAGCTGCGGCTTCAGCCATCACCCTTTTCGGATAACTTATGTTGAATTGTACAACCAGAGGAATTATTGTTTAATTCGACCTTGTCTTCCTTGCTGAAGACATTCTATGACACGGTGGTGGCATTAGCCATCACTTTTGGAGTGGTCTGCTGGGGCAGTGGCATTACTGCAGCCGATAGGAAGAGACTGAACAAACTGATCAAGAAAGCTAGCTCTGTCCTGGGGCAGCGCCTTGATCCAGTGGAGGAGATAGGAGAGAGAAGGACGGTGGCTAAACTGTCATCTCTGCTGGAGTCCGAGTTCCACCCTATGCAGGACATACTGAATGTACTGAGGAGCTCATTTAGCAGCAGACTACATCATCCCAGGTGCACAACCGAGAGGTTTCGCAGGTCCTTCCTACCAACGGCTGTCAGACTGTACAACCTAAGCAGGGCTGCTCGCAGAGATAGCAAAAAGACGTAACAACCTAATAGTTTTTTGAATGCAAAAGATGCAATAGACTTACACAATGGTCCCCTCCGGCATACAACTAGGAAAATACCGGTAGCTACGGAGGGTGAGAATATGTATGGGCACATAATCATACCATGTAGGATAACTAAGTAGACGGTTGTGCTGTTTCATCCCATCTAGCAACAATGCTCTGCACTGTGTGTGTCTATACATTTACATATTTATTCCATCTAGCTACAATGCTCCGCACTGGGTGTGTTTATGTTTATGTTTATATTTATATATCTATATATTCATTCCATCTAGCTACAGTGCTCCGCACTGTGTGTTTATATATCTACATATTATTCCATCTAGCTACATTGCTCCGCACTGTGTGTTTATATATTTACATATTTTTTCCACCTAGCTGCAATGCTCCGTACTGTGTGCTTATATATCTACATATTATTCCATCAAGCTACATTGCTCCGCACTGTGTTTATATATTTACATATTTATTCCATCTAGCTGCAATGCTCCGTACTGTGTGTTTATATACTCATATATTTATCCCATCCAGCTACAATGCTCTACACTGTGTGTCTGTGTGTATATATATATATTTATAGTAATATGTACATATGTATATTAGCTGCTCTTGCTTGCTTGCTTTTTTTTCCCTTGCCTTCTGATTGTTGCTCTGAGCGTTGCTATCCCTGTGCTGTAATCCTGGAATTTCCCCGTTGTGGGACTAATAAAGGCTTATCTTATCTTATCTTATCTTGGATTTTTCCTTGTTATATTGTTCTGTTCCTTTCTTTTAATCTTTCTTTATGTAGCTACTCAATAATTTGCATAAATAGTATCACCTTAGATGAGAAAGCACACTGGCCTCTCAGCTGTGAGGCTGAGACCACTGTGATTAATTTTCTTAGTCTTACTGTTAGATTCACTCCCTGCTTGTTAAAGAGGATGCCAACTCACAAGATGCCTAACTTAAGACTTCAAGACAGTAAACCTTAATGACTTAGTAACTTTTCAATCCATTCCTGTTACTTTTCAATCCGTTCCTGTCCCACTCTCCCCCTTTGAAACAGAACGGCTTAATATCAAAGCCGTTCTTTTTCAACATCCTGTAGGGGAGGATACATATTGTGTTGCTAATTGGGGGACCCCTCTGGGTGCCATTGTGGGTGTTTGAGCCCAGTGGGGGCCTCTATTATTAAAACTCTGACCTCCTGTGGCCCTGCAGCTGATACTGATAGGGCAAATTAAGTGGGGTGTCTGGGTAAGGTCCATATTGTTGTGATGTGGGGTCCTGGGGTGCATAGATAGAGTTTGGTGGGGCATGGGTACAGCTTTTTCTAAGAATACTTACTGTTTACAGTCCATTTTCAATCACTACCAGGGGGTCCATTATAGTGGGTGTTGACTGGGTAGATTCAATCGGCACCAGTGCCAGACAGTGGGTTGATGAATGTGACTTTTGGCACCACTCTGATAGGGCTGTCTGCAATGGTGGGGGTTTCCCCTACAGTAGAATGTGCTATGAGATGACTGTTGTTGTGAACTGGCGCGATATAAATAAAGCTGAACTGAATTGACTTAAATGGAAGGCAACAATATAATTCATTGTACTTACGTGTGCTCAGTTAATCCTTTTTGACCCATTTCTTTCGATGTCCCTTTGTTTTGCATACTTTTACTGTTGTTGCAGAGGGAGGAGGGGGTCGCTAGGCAGTGGCGGAGGAGGAGGGTGGATGCCTCACAGCCAACACATCATCTCAAATTAATAGGGAAACAGACAGGTTGTTAAACAGCGTGTTTTTGTCCTTTTCCGTTTTATGGTGTTTATTGATTATTTTGCGTTTGTTCTCACTGTTGTAGCATAAGTCTTTTATTCTTACATTTTTTCTTTCCTTCCTCCAATTGTTTCTCCATATTTTGTCTTGTGTCCTGCACAAAACTTTAACATTTCATCAGTTTTCAATTTTCTCAAAAAACAAATTTCCCTTTCCATTTTCTGCCCACTCTCACTTCCACAAGGTTCATTTCCACAACAAAAAAAACTCCTGTTTATTTATTTTTATTCATTCATTTTATTTTATTTTATTTATTCATTTATTTTTGTATTTCTAATTTAATTCATTTATATATTTACTTATCTGTTCCAATCTGCAATTTTCCGCTTTTCATTTAAATTATCTCACCTTTATATAGTGTCCACCTAGGATTTCCTACAGTTTTATTGAGGAATAAATCTCCCTATTCTCCAGTTTTACTGTATAAGTAGGAATAGTTATTATTCTTATACCTCCCTCTGCCTAATTTAAGGTTGAGCCTTTTCTCTCCAAGCTGAGAGGGCATGCGTTTGCCTCACTACAAACAAACCCACATAAGCGGGCGCGGGAGGACTTTATTTTGCAGTGCACCGACTTTGCTCTCAAGACGGAGGTGCTTTCAGGCAGGTGGACGTTTTTCAACACAAACCCGGCACTTCATACACACAGTCATTACGAAAACTCGAGGAGACATTCACCGGTGGGCTGAGGAGATGGATGAAGGAACGATGTGGAAAAACTCACAGATGAGTGTGGTTTTTTTAGATCACACACTGTTTTTTGCTGATGTGTTCGGTATATTCTCACTGTAAACACAGAAGTGAGTGCGGTGCAGCGCCGCATTTGATTGGTCAGACTGATGACGTACACATCTGCGCGCTACTGAGAGACAAATTTGATTGGCGAAATTGGCAGAAGTTGAAAACAATTGGCCAAAATTGTGGTAAAGTTGCGGTGACTGGACAAAATTCAAATTATGCAGGACCTGCTGAAGTTGCGGGAATTGGTAGAATCGCAACTTCGCAAAATTCTGGAGGGTCTGAATAGGGTTACCTTGAAGTGTGAAGATTTAATGCAAATAGTAAGTGTGAGTGTGCCAGTGCTATTAAAATGTTTACCCATGTTGTGGGGTGGGAGTGCTGGGGTGAGGAGTCTCGGGACCGCCATTGTGTTTGTGTACAGTTTTTTTAATTGTTTATAGTTTCAGTGTTTATATTGTATATGTTTTATCAGAATTAATTTATTTCTGGGAGTGTCCCTTTTATGTTCATTGACTGTTTTAACCTAATGGCGGAGTGGTCCGCTGGGCCGGTGTGGTATGAGTGGATAGATCTGTATTTTTCTATGTTTAGACTGTGAGCTGGGTGTAAATTTTGGGAGGGCCCAATTAGTGTGTCTGCAATTTTTTTCACGGGGGTGGGGTGGGGGTGGGGGGCAGGGGTAGAATGCTGGATATTATATCTATAATATATAGTAGTTGGGTGTACCAGCATGGCGGTGCCTGGGTGTAGTGGGAGGTGACACCCTGCCTCCTGGGGTGGCATCACCTGGAGTATAAGAAGCCACAGCAGGAGACATCTTGTCTTTTCGCTGTGGACTCTCAAGTAAAGCATAGTGACTCCTGTGCTCCTGTTGGTGTTCTAATAAAACTTATAAAACGTCACCTTGACTTCTCTTCAATTCAAGACGTAACAATAATAATAAGCAGTTGATTTGCAGACTCCCAGCTACTTGTAATCCTCCTGCTGAAGCCACAGGCTGATTGGCCGATGTTCTGACATTTTGGCAACAGAACAGTAAACATCGGGTTACTACTTCGTCATTTTCTTCAGTTGTTGTTCAGAAGATTTAAGACTTCCAAGCGAGTGGCACTCTTTTAATGTTGGTGAAGTCTGGATCTCAGCGTCGTTCTTGAAAAGCCTTAACTCCAGCTAAGGTTAGCTTTAGCAGCTAGCTTGCTTGTTAGCAGCTAACTTGTTCCAGCACAAAGTGCCCCCTGGATTTGTTGGATTCCTGCCAGCAGCCCCAAGGAAAAAGTTGGTTGTTTTTCTCTTCTTTGGAGACTTCTTTCATCGGAAAGGAAACAGGAGGTGAGCAGGATCCAGGTGGTCCTTACAGAGATCTAATCAGCTGGAATGATTAGAAGCATCTGCGTAGTTCAGCACAAGACATTTTCTGTCTCGCCTGTGTGGACACAGCTGATTTTACAGACTGCATTCAAAGGTAAGAACTTGGCAAGGAGGGCTAAATAGGTAATTTGGATCTTCATAAAAATTGTAGGTTGAAAGTGTGGCACTTAAGTTGGCTCGGATCCCCGATAGGTCCCGTTAGACAAACAGGTAGGTTTGTTTAGCTCTGTGTGTGTGCTGCTGGCAGCTGATGAGAACAGAGAGCTTATAAATCTGTGAAAATGTCCACAGAGCATCACAAACTCTTCAACAATATTATTAGTCAATTATTTCTGCAAACCTATTACAAAATAGTCAGAGCACCAGCAAGTTGGAATAGAAGGAGGGCGCTATGTCAGCTCTACTAATATTAATAGGAGAAAGCCAAATTCTCCGCCGCGGTGAAGTTAGTTTTATGTTTGACGTTCGATATTCGGCTCCATTGGAATTCCCGGCACCTGACAAGAGAGAAGCCCAGCGATAAATGTTCGCGCCCGGACAAGCTTACATGTATTGCCCGGTCTTCTCTGCAAGGGTTTCACTTAGGGACCCTTAACAAATTAATAATATCATTATGGAACAAAGATTGTTTCTTCAGTAGCTTAAACCGCATGTGACCCACTCACTCAAAATCAGAACAGGATACACCTTTAAAAAAAAAAAAAAAAAGATTTCATTACTGCTTATATTTAATAATATTATTTTAATGAAAAAAATTGCAATTTTTTTTTCAATAGCTTCCACCCTATTCCTGGGAGTGCCGCTGTAGGAACGATTATGGACAGAACTTCCGGTTTCAGCTGCAGTAGTGTTAAATCAGTCAGTGAGAGTGGAGTAGCAAGGGCATTTAAAATAGCGTTTTTAAAAGTTTTTCAAATTCATTTTAATGTATTGTCCACATATGTGTTTTGCACTCAAGTGGCAGCTAATTTCAGCTCTTCTAGTTTTTGTGTTTTTTGAATGTTTTGGCGTAGTTCTGACACTTGTTGCTGGTGTTCATGGTTGTGCCAGACTGGATAAATGGAGGCTTCTCACCATACTGTGACAGATGACATCCAAGCTAGGTGTTGTGGCGTCTGCTCTAAGGTAAATTTGATTATGTCCAACATATTTTAGCAAAATGCAGCCGACTTTATTCCGGTGGAGACGTGCTGGTCGGAATGCACACCGCGTCATTATGAGTACAGGCAATGAAAAGTCATAAATCGTGGCTCTTTCTTTGTTTGGTAGAGGCAAATTCCCAGGAAACCTGTCTGATATCATTGTAAAGCTTAGAAATTGTACTTTCCAAAAATAACTATGTTTTTGTGGAAGACATAACACCCGACCGATTGAACACAAGTTTTCAACCTAGCTAAAATATAAACAAATCATCTTTTTCTGGGTCAGTTTTTGCACACTTACTACAAATTAAATATCATTTTGAATGTCTTTCAATACAGAATATGGAAATAATGTTACATCAGTTCTAAAAATGTCCTCAAAGTGACTCATTTTACCAGCAAGGGTCATTTGTTTACATCGTTAGCATCTTAGCAGTGGCGCTAACTAATGGAGCTACTGTGTACAAGGCCACTTTTTAAGGTCATCTTCCCATCCTTCGATAGTCGTGAGAAGTAGTATGATTATGTTACTGTTTTGAGGTGCAAGAGGCTGTGTTCCCGCATTTCTGATGCCAAAGTAATTGTTTTTTAACAAGGAAAAGTGTCCCGTTTCAGTAACAACCATATGTTCTAAACTAGTACCGTAAGTTGCTACCATAATTCACACAAGGCATCATGGGGCCTAGGAATAAGGTGGATAGCTTTCAGGTCGTGTGATCAAGTCACTCAAAATCAGTCCAGAAAAGTAATGTTACTTCTGCTGAACAGGGTACACCTTTTTTTTTATTTGGTTTCATTATTGCATATTTTCATAACAATATTTTTATTGAAAAAAATTGCTTTTTTTTTCAATAGCTCTCAGGTCATGTGACTAAGTCGCTCAAAATCAGGTTCAGGTTCAGGTTACTTTATTTGTACCCGTAGGTAGATTTGTTTTGCAGTCAGGTGACATCCATATTTGCAAACCACAATTACATTCAACATGAACACAAACACAGGCACACATGAAGCTGACTATAAACATGATAAAAGTACTCAAGGCTCCACCAGTCAGGACATAGGACAAAGAGATAAGAGAAAAAACAGAGATAAGAGAGAAGGGTCATATTAAAAAGTTATAAAGACTAGTCAAAGAGGTTAAAAACTCAAAAGTCTAAAACCCAATAAAAGATTTAGAACCCAAATAAAAAACCAACAAAAATAAGTAAATATAAAATAAAATTAATAAATAGGTAACTAAATTATGTGCAATATATTGTTACATCTTGTTCAACTCTTTAACAGCAGCAGGAACAAAGCTGTTTTTGTAGCGCTGGGTTTTACATTTTGGAACAGCAAACCTCTGTCTGGAGGGAAGAAGCTGAAAGTGGCAGTGCAAAGGGTGGGAGTCATCATTTAAAATGGGGGTAGCAATCCTCTGTACCTGTCTGGTGTACAGGGATGTCAGGCTCAGCTGTGACTCACCAAGCAAACGACTGGACCATCTAACAACCTGATCCAAGGATTTCCTCTGTTTCAGTTTTGTCTGACCAAACCATGACACAAAAGAAAAGGATAAAACAGATTCAATAAAAGCCTGATAAAACATTGTCATTATGGTTCGGTCACTTTGGAAGCGTGCAAATTTCCTTAAACAATGCAAATGTTGCTGACCCTTTTTGCATACCTTTTCACAGTTCTCTTCAAAGTTTAAATTACTATCAATAATTGTCCTAAGATATTTGTAGGACTGCACACATTCTGTGCCGCTAGGCGCCAGTCATTCATGACTGGCGCCTAGCGGCTGCCCCGGCCTTGGATGCGCTCTGCAGAGCGTGCCCAAATGCCAAGTCACGTTTCATTACCTTGTATTCATACATGTGTAATGACAATAAAGTTGAATCTCATCTCATCTCATCTCATTCATTGGTCTGGCCTTTTAGTACAGTGACTTTGTGCCTGGGAGTTTTCCTCCTAAAGTCAATAATCATATCTTTAGTTTTTGTCGTGTTCAGCTGCAGGTAGGAAAACTCACACCAGTGAACAAAATCCTCAACTACTGGGCCGTGGCCATTCTCACCATCCTGGAGGAGACTGACAACAACTGAATCATCAGCATACTTTATAATGTGTCTGTTGTCATGTCTGCTCCGACACATGTTTGTGTACAAGATGAAGAGTAGTGGTGACAACACACACCCCTGAGGAGAGCCAGTAGAAGAACACTTTTGGTCAGACAATGTACCATTGACCCTTACTCTCTTCGTCCTGTTGGTTAAAAAATCCAGAATCCAACCCACCAGATTATTGCTCAAATCAAATGTTGCAGGAGCCTTTCAACTAAAATATGAGGTTGGATTGTATTAAAGGAGGAAGAAAAGTCCACAAATAAAAGCCTGGCGTGTGTCTCATTAAAATCCAGATGTTTAAAAAGCATGTTAAACAGAGTGACAGTGGCATCCTCCACTCCTCTGTGAGGCCTATAGGCAAACTGCAAAGGATCCAATGCATGCTCAGTCTGCTTTAGGACCTCACATCTGACCAGTTTTTCAAAAATTTCATTAAAATTGAGGTCAAAGCAACTGGTCTAAAATCATTTACCGTTTTAGGACAGCTGGATTTTGGAACGGGGGCAACCACGGCATCTTTCCAGATCTTAGGCACATGTTGTGTCTGTAAGGACTTATGAAAACTATAGTGAAACACAGGACTCAGTTCATGTGCACAGGACTTTACCAAGCGCCCACATATATCATCAGGGCCCTGACTTTTGTTCACTTTTACGGCACAGAATGTCCTTTTAACATCCTGCACCTCAATATTAAAGTGCTGATTGTCTTTGAGTTTCTGTTTCAAATCTTGGGTTTCTGTGCTAAAATCAAAGGAATCAAAACGACCATAAAAACAATTAAGAGCATTAGCCAGCTCTGCGTGTGAACTAAAACCATCTAAAAACACACGATTACTGCACTCTGTGCTCTGAAGGCCTGCAATAGTTTTCATACTCGCCCAGGCTGAACCGGAGTGGTGGCTCAGTTGGTAGAGCATCCGCCCCACACCCGGGAGGCAGGGGTTCAAATCCCGGCCGGGTCATACCAAAGACCACATAAAAATGGTGCTTTCTACCTTCTAGCGTGGTGCTCCGCATAATGGAATGGGGAAAGTAAAGTTACACACAGAGCTACCAGAGGACTAACCCCCCACTGTAGCTTCCACTACTTACAGTAGCTGTGTGGCCTAGGGTCAGAGAAACGGAGATAGGCGCCGCCCATATACGCCTTCATGGTGTGAAGGGATTAACTAACTAACAGGCTGAACCAAGCTTCTTTGTTGCCATCTTGCTTTCCCAACTCTGATTTATAATTCTGTTTTGCTCTTAAAATTTCGGCCTTCAGCTCTTTTGTGGCTACGTGTAGCTCAGAAACAACACCCTGTTTAAAGGCAAGTGCTTTCCTCTGTAAGCAGGATTTAACTGATTTTGTAACCCATGGCTTGTTGTTGGGATATATTTTGACACGTTTATGTGGAACGATTGTGTCTCTGCAGAAAGCCATGTACAGTATGAGCATGTCACGTCCACTAAAGACTCCAGATCTTCTCCGCAGGCGAGCGTGAACACCTCCCAGTCCGTACAGTTAAAGCATTCCTGGAGGCAGTGAACTGAATCTTCTGTCCACACATTAATTTTTTTTTTTTTTTTATTACTTATTTTGTACCCGTAGGTAGATTTGTTTTGCAGACTGGTGACAAACCACCAGCTGCCGGTCGCTGCATGCGCAAGCGCCCCTTAACTCCCTAACCTGCATGTTTTTGGCATGTGGGAGGAAACCGGAGCAATCCCGGAGTAAACCCACGCAAACACGGGGAGAACATGCAAACTCCACACAGATCACTGTTGGCTGGGGGCAGGGATCGAACCCACGATCTCACGGTCCCCGCAATCCCCCGGCCGAGGGTAAAGCTGTGCTGCCACAGTGCTAACCACTGCGCCACCGTGCAGCCCAGAATGTCTCTGGTCTCTGGTCTTCGCCTTGCCTCTTCTGAGAGCAGTTTTATATGTGGGCAGCAAATGTACACAATTGTGATTTGAGGATCCTAAAGGAGGAAGGGGAAGAGATTTAAAGGTCCTCTCTATGGATCCGTAGCACAGGTCCAATGTCTTTTTTCGCCTGGTTGGGCAGGAGACATACTGATAAAAAGTTTTTAAGTGTCTTCTTTAAAGACACATGGTTAAAATCCACAATGATAAAATTTGGAGCCTCCGGGGAAATTGACTGCAACCGCTGTACCACATCAAAGACGGTGCTGGAGGCGGAGTCAGTATCTGCCCTCAGGTGAATGTACACAGTCGTTATGAAAAGTTGGGTGAACTCGTGGGGCAGATAAAAGGGGTGTAGTGACACGAACAGAAGCTCCACATCTGGTGTACAGATGCGCTCTCTGACCGTGACAGATGTACAGTACTGTTTATTAATATACAAACATACGCCAACCCCCTGACGTTTCCCCATTACCTCTTCCTGCCGATCCGAGCAAAGTGGGACTCCAAAGCCGTCAATCCACAGGTCCGCATCCTGGTCATGCGCCGTAAGCCACGTCTCCGTGTAAGCCATGACACAGCAGTTCTTGAAATCCTTCTGATATCATACATTTCCTTGAATTTCATCCACTTTATTTCTCAGAGATTGTACGTTCCCCATAATAATGGAAGGAAGAGGAATGCAGTTAAGCTGACGCCTCCTCAGGTTTAATCTTACGCCCCCACGCTTTCCACGTTTCCTCTTCTTGTCTCTCTTTTCGTCGCTGTGTCCATGAAAATCTCTTAAAATAAAGTCCGGCAGTTGCGGCACAGACTCAAACACAGATGCTGCATTATCCATGTTTAAATGCAATAACATTTCTCTTGAATACTGCGTTTTTCCTGGCATGATCGCGATCGCGCTTACCTCCAAGACAAAGAGCTGGTAAGAAAGAAATGACAGGAAAGGAAATCCATACTGATGGAACCAGGGAGCTCTTCGTTATATAGTCCACAAACATTCAAGGACAAAAACGGCACAGAGAATTACGTTAAAACACATTAAAGTGCATAAAAAAATAAAATAAAAAAAAATCATAGAAATCATAGTGATCCAACTCCACGTTTTAGAAAAAAAGGGCAGTGCGGTGGTGCAGTGGTTAGCACTGCGGCAGCACAGCAACTCACCCTTGGCCATGGGATCTCTGGTTCAATCCCAGCCCCTGACCAACAGTGATCTGTGTGGAGTTTGCATGTTCTCGCCATATCTGCGTGGGTTTACTCCGGGATTTCTCCGGTTTCCTCCCACAGACCAAAAACATGCAGGTTAGGTTAACTGGAGATTCTAAAGTGGCCCTAGGTGTGAATGTGTGTGTGAATGGTTAAGGGATAGCCCCGTACCATGGCTGCTTCATCCATGCAGGTGAATGCCCTCAATTTCCCCTCTGGGGATCAATAAAGTATACAAAATTAAAAAAAAATAAATTAAAAACTGAGACACAGATGTCAAACTTTTTTCACCCGCTGCCGGTCGCTGCGTGAGCATGCGCCCAAAGGAGCGCATGCGCACCAGAAAAGGGAGTCCAGTCCCTTTCAATCCGGAAAAGTAATTTTACGTCTGCTGAACAGGGTACCGTGGCACACATATTTGAGATGCTTAGGCTGCATATGTATATTACTGTGACCTCACGTCTTAGAAGGAACAATAAGTCTGGACCTCCTGGGGACAACAGGAGGGGGTGAGATGTGTCTTTAGAAATGGCAGATGTGTCTTTAGAAATGGTTCTGAGAAGACTTCCCGACCACCAGGGTTTTAGGTGGAGAAGAGACGACCCGGGGGGTGATGTATTGTCTCTGGGGATTGAATGACAATGTGACTCTGTACTTTGATGTTCCGGGTATAAAAAGGGGAGATGTGGGAAGTTCGTTCTCTTTTCTGTTTGAGAAGATGTTGGAGACACGTGATGGTTAATAAACCTGAATTGAGAAATAAATTCAGCCTCTTCATTCCACGCTCTCCACACTGGTGACCTTAAGACGTATAATGAGCAGAGACAATTTCCCCGAACCAGACTCGCCAAGGACCGGCCGGGCAAACACAGTCTCAGTTAAGCTACCAGAATTCTGGCAGGACAACCCGGACTCATGGTTCCTCCTGGCCGAAGCCCAGTTCGCTCTAGGGGGAATAACAGCAGATGACACAAAGTTCTACCACGTCATCGCCAAACTCGACAGCCGCACAGCTCGACATGTGCGGAGCCTGGTGCAGCGCCCACCCGCTGGCGACAAATACGGCGGGATGAAAGCTGCGCTCATTCAGCGTTTCACTCCCTCAGCTCAGGAGAGAGCTGAGAGACTCCTGGCCCTGGACGACTTGGGAGAAAGCACGCCTGTCTTCCATCAGGTCGACAGGCGTGAGGCTGAGAGGCTCAGACAACGACGATTTCCTCTTCACTCACATCTTCCTGAGAACTCTACCGTCGGAGAGGAGGGCTTCCCTGGCAGGCTCTCAGTTTGTGACCCAGCGGGACTTCCGCGCGCTAGCCCAGGAGGCGCAGCGGATCCTCAACGCCAGCAGACGGTACACGGCCACCGCAGCAGCGGCAGACCTCGGCGCGACGACCGGGAACAGCAAAGGGCCGGAGGCAGACACACCAACAACGGCGGTGGCGAAACCCCAACACCGCGGAGGAGACGACCTCTGTTTTTACCATCGTTGTTTCGCAGAGAGGGCACGCAAGTGTATACCGCCGTGTCAGTTCAAGAGCTCGGGAAACGCCAGGACCGGGAGTCGGTAGCAGCTGCGGCCCTCGGTGAACAGAACAAGCTGCTCTAACTGACGGATGCGCGTTCCGGGAGGCACTTCCTCGTGGACACAGGCTCCCAAGTGAGTTTCATCATGCCAACCTACGCTGACCGGCTGGCAGGCCCCGGGAGTCACGGAGCATCAGCGGCGAACGGCTCGAGCATTAAGACCTTCGGTGAAAGGACTCTACTTCTGTCCCTGCACGGCCACACATATGAGTGGACTTTTATTATAGCGGCGGTGAGTTTCAACATGTTAGGTGCTGATTTTCTTTGCTCACACGGGTTGTAAGTTGATCTTCCTAATAGACGCTTGGTTAATGCACTCTCTTTTTACTCTATCCCTTGTGCAGCTCGAGTGTCCCCGCCCACAGCACAAGCCAACGTCGCCACAGCAGGCGGTAAGTTTCACACGCTCCTCACTCAGTTCCCAGCACTCACGGTTCCCACGTTTTCAGCAGCCATTGCTAAACACGGGGTGGAGCACTTTATCACTACCGCGGGTCCCCCCGTTTTTGCAAAAGCTCGGCGCTTGGATGCAGCTAAACTGACCATAGCGCGCGAGGAGTTCGCCAACCTTGAAAGGTTGGGCATCATTCGGCATTCGAACAGCCCATGGGCTTCCCCGCTCCACATGGTCCCTAAGGCTGACGGCTCGTGGCGACCTTGCGGTGATTTCCGCAGGTTGAACAACGCTACAGCGCACGACCGCTACCCAATTCCCCATATCCAGGATTTTTCGGTTCATCTGGCGGGGGCGCACATTTTTTCTAAAATAGACTTGGTCCGCGGTTACCATCAAGTCCCAGTATGCGCTGAGGACATTCCCAAAACAGCGGTAATAACTCCGTTTGGACTTTTCGAGTTTTTGCGCATGCCGTTTGGGCTTAAAGGCGCCGCACAAACTTTCCAGCGCATGATGGACGCGGTGTTACGCGATCTCCCTTTTGTGTTCGTCTACCTGGATGACATTTTAGTAGCCAGCGCGTCCGAAGAGGAACACGAAAAGCACCTCACGGCAGTTTTCCGGAGGTTGGGAGAGCACAGGTTAATAATCAACCCAACGAAGTGCCAGTTCGGGGTGGCGCAGATTGATGTTTTGGGACACCGCGTCTCCCCAGAGGGGGCAGTTCCGCTGCCGGACAAAGTGCGCGCAGTAGTAAATTTTCCCCAGCCACAAACGGTCAAAGCACTACAGGAGTTTTTGGGAATGGTGAATTTTTATAACCGTTTCCTCCCCTGCGCAGCGCAGCTCATGCAACCATTGTATACCGTGCTTAAAATACAAAAACCCTCAAATGCAATCGATTGGTCCCTGGAGCGGGAGCGCGCATTCTCGGAGGTAAAAAAAGCCCTTGCAGACGCTGCGTTGTTGGCTCATCCAGACCCAACGGCCCGCATAGCGCTCAACACTGATGCGTCAGACGTGGCCATAGGGGCGGTAGTAGAGCAGCATGTTGCCGGGGCTTGGCAGCCGCTGGCCTTTTTCAGCAGGGCCTTGTGCGAGGCCGAGCAAAAATACAGCGCATTCGACAGGGAGCTGTTAGCGCTCCACTTAGCCATTCGTCACTTCCAGTTCTGGTTGGAAGGTCGTCGTTTCACCGCGTTCGTTGACCACAAACAGCTCACTTTTGCGATGGCCAAGGTTTCAGAACCATGGTCGGGCCGGCAGCAGAAGCAGCTGGCTGCAATTTCAGAATTTACTACTGATATTCAACACGTAGCGGGTAAACTTAATGTAGTGGCAGACTGCCTCTCTCGCGCCGTAACCGCTCCAGTCCGCGCAGAGGTAGATTATTCTGCCAAGGCCGCGGAGCAAAATAGCAGCGCGGAAGCATACGCGGCCCCAGTCCACGTGGGGATAGATTACGCAGCCATGGCCGCGGATCAGGGTAGCGATGCGGACGTGTGCGCGCTCCAGTCTGGACCAACAGGGTTAAGGCTGGAGAGCAGGAGGCTGCAAGAAGGTATGCCCCCCCTAATCTGCGATGTCTCTACCGGACGACCGCGTCCGGTAGTGCCGGCCGCGTGGCGCCGCCATGTTTTTGACTCAATTCACTCTCTGGCGCATCCAGGGGTGCTCGCGTCGGTAAAAATGGTAGGAGAGAAGTTTGTTTGGCCGAGCCTGCGCAAGCACGTTAAAGAGTGGGCAAGAGCCTGCATGGCTTGCCAGCAGGCCAAAATACACAAACACACTAAAGCCCCCTTAGAGCTGTTTCACATCCCGGCCAAGAGGTTCAATCATGTGCATGTCGACCTCGTAGGCCCCCTACCGTCGTCTCAGGGGTGCACGCATCTTTTGACAATGGTGGACTGCACCACGTGTTGGCCTGAAGTGGTTCCACTGGCATCAACAACAGCTGCAGAGGTGGCTCGCGCATTTTTAACGGCTTGGGTAGCGCGTTTTGGGGTCCCGTCGGATATTACGTCCGACAGGGGGCCTCAATTTGTTTCTGAGCTTTGGTCAGCGATGGCCCACGGCCTGGGGGTAACAATCCACTGCACTACCACGTACCACCCCCAGGCTAATGGTTTATGCGAGCGTTTTCATAGGTCATTGAAAGCAGCCATCAGAGCGTCGCTTACGGATGCAAATTGGGTAAACAGACTACCATGGGTTTTATTAGGGTTGCGTTCTGCACCTAAAGAGGACTTAAAAGCCTCCCCAGCTGAGTTGGTGTTTGCGCAACCACTCTGGCTGCCAGGGGAATTTCTTCCTGATAATCCGGCGCCAGAGCATCCCCCTGCTCAGCGGTCACTGAACGACACGGGAGCAGACACGCTTCCGGGCCCTGTTCATCACACTTTTCCAGGTGTTTTTGTACCTAAATCTTTAAAAAACGCCGAGTTTGTTTTTGTCAGACACGAGGCTCAGCACCCAACCCTGCGACCACCTTATGATGGCCCATATAGAGTGCTGGAAACAGGTGATAAGCATTTTTTGCTAGATTTAGGGGACAGGAGGGAAACAATTAGCATTGACAGACTTAAACCTGCTTTTGTGATGGCTGATGAAACTGTGCAAGTGGCGAGGGCACCTCGACGCGGCAGACCCCCCAGGGAGCATGCCCCAGAGCCCCCACAGGGGTTGACTAACAGTTCTCATCCTCAGATAGCGGATTCACTGCAAGATGGTGCCGCAGGAGCGGCGAAGCCCGCTTACAGCAAGTTCGGAAGACAGTTGAAGCCCAGACAGCATATCAGAATCAGAATCAGAATCAGAATCAGCTTTATTGCCAAGTATATTTACAAGTAAACACACAAGGAATTTGACTTGACATTGGGCGCGCACGTTAGGCGCATCCAATGACACGGCAGCCATAAAGGCGCCTGTCTGCAGTGGGGGTAAAGGGGGGAAGGGGGGGGGAAACACAATAGGCAGAGAGAAAAAACATAGTTATCAGAATCACGCTCGTATAAGCTCATATAAGCTCATGAGCCAAATTTTGATTACACAGAAAAAAACCCTCTATGCACATTAGCAGACAATAGATACAATCACACAGCAGAGGGAGGGAGAGCAGTGTGTGTATATTTGCATGTCATTGTGAAGTGTGAGTGTAACAGTTGTTAGTGAGCAGCAGAGGGCGTCTCCTGGCAGTGGATAGATGTTATAATCATGTGACTTATAAACAAGTCCAGAGATCAGAGTCTATCTCTCTTTTCCTCTTCCTTGCAGAAGGCACATGGGCATTGTCCTTGAGAGACCAATCCGCTGACGACAACAACTGATTGTTGATGTATGGGTAGACATAAGCCACTTCTCCGGCGTTATCTTCATCGAGGAGGAATGTAAACAAGGGCACCAAAACACAAGGTCAAATCTGCACAGTGCACTCAGAGAATAAAAAAAATTTCTCTCTCTTCGATTCTGTGCTTCAATTTCATACAGGCATATGGACTGATGTTTGTGATTTTATCATGTGGTGTAGACTATGTTGTATTGTTTCATCTTCGACGTTTGGGGGGGGGGGTCATGTGGCACACATATTTGAGATGCTTAGGCTGCATATGTATATTACTGTGACCTCACGTCTTAGAAGGAACAATAAGTCTGGACCTCCTGGGGATAACAGGATGGGGGTGAGATGTGTCTTTAGAAATGGCAGATGTGTCTTTAGAAATGGTTCTGAGAAGACTTCCTGACCACCATGGTTTTAGGTGGAGAAGAGAAGACCCGGTGGGTGATGTATTGTCTCTGGGGATTGAATGACAATGTGACTCTGTACTTTGATGTTCCGGGTATAAAAAGGGGAGATGTGGGAAGTTCATTCTCTTTTCTGTTTGAGAAGATGTTGGAGACACGTGATGGGTAATAAACCTGAATTGAGAAATAAATTCAGCCTCTTCATTCCACGCTCTCCACAGTACATCTTTTTTTTTTAAAAATTGGTTTCATTACTGCATATATTTCATAACAATATTGTGTGGTGGCGGAGTGGTTAGCACTGCAGCAGCATAGCAACTCACCCTTGGCCGGGGGATCCTGGATTCGATCCCAGCCCCAGACCAACAGTGATCTGTGTGGAGTTTGCATGTTCTCCCCGTGTCTGCGTCTTCCTCCCACATGCCAAAAACATGCAAGTTAGGTTAACTGGCATCAAAACTGGGGATTCTAAATGGTCCTTAGGTATGAATGTGAGAGTGAATGGTTGTTTGTCTCTCTGTGTTGGCCCTGCAATGGACCGGCGATCTGTTCAGGGTGTACCCTGCCTCTCGCCCAAAGGTGGTGGGATTGGCTCCGCCCCCCCTCCCCCCCGTGACCCAAAAAGGATTAAGCGGAAGAAGAAGATGGCTGGACTTTTATTGAAAGAAATTGCATTTTTTTTTTCAATAAATTTCAGGTCATGTGACCAAGTCATTCAAAATCAGTCCAGAAAAGTAATGATGCTTCTGCTGAACAGGGTAAACCTTTTTTATTTGGTTTCGTTGCTGAATATATTTCATAACAATATTTTTATTGAAAAAACTGCATTATTTTTCAATCACTTTCAGGTCATGTGACCAAGTTACTCAAAATCAGTCCAGAAAAGTAATGTTATTTCTGCAGAACAGGGTACACCTTTTTAAATTCTGTTTCATTACTGCATTTTTTTTTTTTGGTTCCGTAAGGAGAGGCATCCGTAGCAGCTGCAGCTCTCATGTCTTTGTGTCTTTATTAGCTTATTCTTGTATATACTGTGTTTTTTTTTCACTTCCGGCGCCACACAAGTTTTTTTTTCTTCCTCTAACTTTCTGATCCGGCGACACCTTACACACCTTATACATCACGGACACACAGATCACCCCAAATGTCTCCCGAGCCGGTGGACGGAGCCACTGTTTATAGCAGGAGACGGTACAACAGGGACCAGCTGTTAGCACTCAACCGCCACTCGGTGCTAACGAAAAAACTCGACATACTGGGAGAAATAAGGCGAAAACGACGTGGGTGTTGTGCTGGTGTAAGACGGCGGGCAAGGAATATAAGGTACAGACCCGCCCTCCCATCCGTTGTTATGGGGAATGTACGATCGATATTAGGAAAGGTAGATGAGCTAGCGGCTATCTCCCGCTACGATAGCATATACCGGGAGTGCTGCCTTATGTTATTCACTGAGTCATGGCTAAATGAACTAGCAGCGGATGCTAACATTGAACTGGAGGGTTTCCACGTGATACAGGCAGACCGAACACCAGACAGTCGCAAGGCAAGGGGCGGTGGAGTGAAAATGTATGTTAATAACAACTGGTGCAGACCGGGACATATCATGGTTAAACAACAACACTGCAACAAGGACATGGAGTTGCTAGCTGTTAGCATGCGGCCTACATATCTCCCGAGGGAATACTCACACGTGATCTGCATTGTTATTTATGCAAATCCGACGGCGAATGCTGGGACAGCGCATGACGTCATCCACTCAGTAACTGGCAGGCTGCAGACAGAACACCCAGATGCTCTTCTCCTCATCTCAGGCAACTTCAACCATGTTTCACTGTCTCCCATTCTACCCACGTTCACCCAGTATGTCACATGCCACACTAGAGACAATAAAACACTGGACTTATTCTACGCAAACACTAAGGAGGCGTACACCTCATCACCACTCCCCCCACTTGGGAGATCGGATTACAACTTGGTTCATCTCCGGCCGGTGTACAAACCCCTAGTGCACAGACAACCTCCAGTCATGCGCACAGTGAAGTTATGGTCTGAGGAGGCAATGGACGCTCTAAAGGACTGTTTTGAAACCAGTGCCTGGGAGTAGCTCTGTGATCCACATGGTGAGGACATCGATGGCCTCACTCACACCATCACGGACTACATCAGCTTCTGTGTGGACAACACCGTACCCACCAAGACCATACGGTGTTGCTCGAACAACAAACCCTGGATCAACCCTGAGATAAAAACACTTCTGAGAGAGAAGAAGAGGATCTTCAGGTTGGGGAACAGCGAGATGCTGAAGTCCGTATGGAGGGAGCTGAGGAGGAAGATCAGAGAAGGCAAGGACAGCTTCAGGAAGAAGATGGAGGACAAGCTGCAACAGAGCGACATTGGTGGGGTCTGGAGAAACCTTAAAACCATCTCTGGGCTCCAGAATACCTCCCCCCAGGCCACGGGGGGCAGGGAGTTGGTGAACAATCTGAACCTGTTTTTCAATAGGTTTGACCAACCGCCCTCCCCCCCGACTGCACAACAACCACTGCTGCCTCTGAAGACATCGAGTCCTGCTGCTCACACCCCACTCTACCATCACCCCCCCACTCCCAACACACAGCCCCCCAACATGACCCTCACTAAGACCCAGGTGAGGACGGAGCTGAGGAAGATCAAGGCGAGGAAGGCGTCGGGACCGGACGGCATCAGCGCAAAGCTCCTCAAGTCCTGTTCAGACCAGCTGTGTGGGATTGTGGAGCACATCTTCAACCTGAGCCTGAAGCTGGGGAGGGTACCACAGTTGTGGAAAACATCTTGTTTAGTACCTGTACCAAAGACTTCCCACCCCAAAGATCTGAACAGCTACAGACCAGTTGCCCTGACGTCCCAGATGATGAAGACCCTGGAGAGACTGCTCCTTGCTCACCTCCGCCCCCTGGTAGGACCAGCGATGGATCCACTCCAGTTCATCTACCAGCATGGCATTGGGGTGGAGGATGCGATGATCGTCCTCCTTCACCGTTCTCTGTCCCACCTGGAGAAGCCTGGGAATGCGGTGAGGATCATGTTCTTTGACTTCTCCAGTGCTTTCAACACCATCCAACCAATGATCCTGAAGGACAAGCTGCTGTGCGCAGGGGTGGACCAGCACCTGTCATCATGGATCCTGGACTACCTCACAAACCGGCCACAGTTTGTGAGAACCCGGGATTGTGTGTCCGACATGATCATCGGTAGCACGGGGGCCCCCCAGGGAACGGTTTTGGCTCCCTTCCTGTTCACCCTCTATACTGCGGACTTCTCACACAACACAACACACTGCCATCTACAGAAGTTCTCTGACGACTCTGTGATCGTTGGCTTCATCTCCAACGGAGATGAAGCTGAGTACAGAGGGCTTATCCAGGACTTTGTGGACTGGTGCCATCGGAACTGCCTCCAGATCAACGCGAGGAAAACTAAGGAGCTGGTGGTGGACTGCCGCAGGCAAGGACAACCCCTCACAGCACCAGTAAATATACAGGGAACTGACATCGAGATGGTGACATCCTACAAGTACTTGGGTGTTCATCTGAACAATAAACTAGACTGCTCACACAATACTGACGCACTCTACAAGAAGGGACAGCGCAGGCTGTTCCTACTGAGGAGACTTAGGTCTTTTGGTGTACAAGGGGCGCTGCTGAAGTCATTCTACGACACGGTGGTGGCATCAGCCATCACTTTTGGAGTGGTCTGCTGGGGCAGTGGCGTTACAACAGCCGATAGGAAGAGACTGAACAAACTGATCAAGAAAGCTAGCTGTGTCCTGGGGCAACGCCTTGACCCAGTGGAGGAGATGGGAGAGAGAAGGATGGTGGCTAATCTGTCATCTCTGCTGGAGTCCGAGTTCCACCCTACGCAGGACATACTGAATGCACTGAGGAGCTCATTTAGCAGCAGACTACATCATCCTAGGTGCACAACCGAGAGGTTTCGCAGGTCCTTCCTACCTACGGTTGTCAGACTGTACAACCTAAGCAGGGCTGCTCGCAGAGATAGCAAAAAGACGTGACAACCTAATAGTATTGAATGCAAAAGACGCAATAGACTTACACAATGGTCCCCTCCAGTATACAACTAGGAAAATACCGGTTGCTATACGGAGGGCGACAATATGTATGGGTACATAATCATTCCATGTAGGATAACTAAGTAGATGGTTATGCTGTTTCATTCCATCTAGCTACAATGCTCCACACTGTGTGTGTTTATATATTTATATATTTATCCCATCTAGCGACAATGCTCCACACTGTGTGTGTTTATATATTTATATATTTATTCCATCTAGCTACAATGCTCCGCACTGTGTGTCTATATATTTATATATTTATATGTACATATGTATACTCGCTGCTCTTGTTTTTTCTTGGCTTCTGATTGTTGCTCTGAGTGTTGCTATCCCTGTGCTGTTGCAATCCTGGAATTGCCCCATTGTGGGACTAATAAAGGCTTATCTTATCTTATCTTCTTTTCATCAGGGCTTGGTAAAAATACTTGGATTCAAGCCTGGACCAAGTTTTTCTGTTTTTACCCTAGTCTTTCTTTTACTTTTTTCCTCGGGGCAATAGAGAACACGTGTGGGCGAATGCATTGTTTACACACACTGTTATGTCTAGAAATAGGACAGCGAAGGCTGGAGTTATACTGAATTCAATTCAATTCAATTCAACTTTATTTATATAGCGCCACATCACATCTGAAGTCATCTCATAGTGCTACAAAATGCAGAGAAAACCCCACAATTTCAGAAAGACCCAGCAATCAGACAATCCCCTGTGAGCAAGCACTTAGCGACGGTGGAGAGGAAAAAACTCCCTTTAACAGGAAGAAACCTCTAGCAGAACCAGGCTCAGGGAGGGGCAGTCAACTGCTGCGACTGGCTGGGGGTGAGGGGATGGAGAGGATGAAGAGGACAGACATAAAAGAGAAGCGGGGTTAAGATACACAAAATCCCCCCCTAATCGTAGGCTATATTAAAAAGGAAGGATTTTACCCTGTTCTTAAAAACAGAGACCAAGTCTGACTCCTGGACCCAGAGTGGTAACTGGTTCCACAGAGAAGGAGCTTGATAGCAGAAGGCTCTGCCTCCCAATGTACTTTTGGAGATTCTGGGCATTACAAGTAATCCAGCATTTTGGGAGCGTAGTGCTCTATTAGGATGGTAAGATAATATCAGCTCTTTTGAATGATGATTTTATTAATAACAGACACAGGTGGTACACGTGTCGGAGGGGTAATAGCTATAAGCTAATACTAAAGTAATACAGGTTGTAGCTGTTGCGGAGGCGGAGGGCGACTCCCGCCGTCAGACTCATAATATAAGCACGGCGTGATGATGTCTTGTCGTGCGTACATCCTCAAATCTGTGCTCCCTATCATTAACATGTCAATATCCAACATTTGTCAAAAACATTACACACATTTCAAATCACACCAGCTCTCTCATATTTTTTTAAACATTGCACTCACAACGGCTTTCTCTCTTTCTTTTTTTTTCTAACCTGAGTCGCCAGGTAGACCACCAGTTGGCCCAGCATGACTGGGTGGCTTATTCTGCCACCGTGAACTAGATGTGCTTCTACTAAACACATTTCAAAAACAGTCATTTACAGTTCAACCTCAGGGCCTCATGTGAGCCCGCGGTGGGCGCAGCCCTGGAGGCGCTGGTTGCGGTGAACCTGGGTGCCATCTTGAACCATCAGTCTTCTGGAAGGTGGTTGGCCCAATCGCACGGCGATCTACACAGGTGCGGACAGGAACACCGGCAGGCCCAGGCGTTTGGATCGATGGATCCAAACCCAATCAAACATTGTGAGCGGCGATCTGTTCAGCTGCACTCGGCACTGCTGCTCTTTCATCCCTGATGCTGGTTGCTGCTGTGGTGGCGTGACTGTCATGTTGGTGGCAGGACGTGTCCCCGGTTGGCATTGTCTCGCTGGATCCTGCTGGGCCACGAACTCTCTATCCCGCAGCACTGCAGCGGCTCCTTGCTGCTGACATCGGGCGCGGATAACAGATGACTTTGGTTTCTGACCTTTTTCCTTGCTGTCCTCTCCTTGCGGTGTCACGCTCGGAGCAGCTGTATCCCCATCCGAATGTGTTGCACTCCTACCATCAGCATTCCTACAGAGCCTCCGAAAAACAAACACCAGGATCACTCTTGACCCGTAGAGAACCGCCAGCTATACGGTCCCTACTACGCTGTTGTATGTGTGCACCCATAGCCATACAGCCCCGCTGGATTCTTCTCAACAGAATGGTTGGAACAGAATTTCTTTACTGTAATCCAGTTAATCATTGACCTCACAGCGGTGGTGTCTCGCAGCAATGGTAAGCTGTCATTGTCTAACTTCACCGTACGCCACGTGTACGCCGTCCCTCTGGAGACCACTGCGTGGATAGTGGTTGTTGGTGGTTCTTTTGGACTGGGTGGTGGGCTTGATGTCAGTCGTGTCGATCAGCACACCTTGGCGAAGTTATTGAGCTTACCGCAGCGTCTGGATCGCTTCCCCTTCCCCGGCCGGGCAGAATCACATCCACTCTCAGTGCCTCAGGGAGATACAGTCACTGCACGAATGGTGTCCCATGATGTTCTGTTGCACTGAAATGTTTACCTCGGCATCCTCCAAGCGATTCACAGTGCTAGTGGGAACCTCTGCTGGGGTAACTGTATAAGCTAGCGAGATTTAATGTTGTGGCTCACCTAGTTTTGACTTTAGCTTGTCAGTGGCCTCCAACTGGAACCCTAACTCTACCACCTTTGCTAGCGGTAGGTTATCGGGCACCCTGATTAGCTTCTCCCGCAGCCGTAGGTTGCTAGTCTGCTCTGCTAGCTGGTCCCGCACCATTTCGTCCTCCAGTTGCCCAAACCTGCACCTGCTCACCGGGCAGTGGAGTCCGGCTCATCCAGCCACGTCACTCTCCTACCGGGTTGCCAGGCACGTGTCCATCTTCAGGAAAAACATTGACTTTTCCTCCAGAAGATCCATTTTTCTCCTCTTCACCATTTTTTATGTCTGGAAATAGGACAGCAGAGGCTGGAGTTATACTGAATGATGACTTTATTAATAGCAGACACAGGCGGTACACATGTCGGCAGGGTAATAGCTATAAGCTAATACTAAAGTAATACAGACTGTAGCTGTTGTGGAGGCGGAGTGCCAATGAGGGTGACTCCTGCCATCAGACTCATAATATAAGCACGGTGTGATGATGTCACGTCATGTGTACGTCCCCACGTCCGTGCTGCCTATCATTAACATGTCAATATCCAACACATGTAACCAGCTGCTTGCGCTGAGGAGGTCAGCGCTGCTGCCCGGAGCAAAGCCCCTGATCCCGGATGAGCTGAAGAGGAAACACCATTGGTGAAGGGCTGGAGCCAAGGTGAGGAGGAGGAGAAGAAAACAGAAGCTGGCTGTTGTTGATGAAAAAATATTTTGTTGTCTTAATGAATTGTTTAAAATGTCATGATTTTAATGCTGAGTGTCATTTCCTAGTAAAAAGAAGGTCACGGTCAGCAGACGAGCTGTATGTGGAAAGTTACTGAGGGAAAATATGTTGTCTCATACTGAGCTGTATCTAGCTGCTGCTGATAATGTACAGAAAGGTGGTCAGGACCTAGGTCATAGTGTCACAGTGAGCCAAATGACAAAACAGCTAGATTAGGGTCTCCAGCAATACATGGCTTTAAAATTATTCGGTTGGACAGGGACGTTATAAGTAGTGGGAAAAGGAGGGGATGAGGATTGGCACTTTTTGTGAATGAGAGGTGTTGTAATCCCGGACACATTTATGTAAAGGAACGGCGCTGCAGCCCGGACATTGAACTGGTTGCTGTGATTATGCGACCTTATTAAGGCATTCACTTACTTATATACATAGCACTTTTTCTCATCTCTAGATGACCAAAGTGCTTTACAGATCCTGCTATGCATACACTGATGGTGGCAGAGTTGCCATACACACAGGCGCTGGCCTGACCCACCAGGAGCAACTGGGGGTTCAGTGTCTTGCTCAAGGACACTTCGACATGCAGACTGCAGACAAAGCGGGAATCGAACCCCTGACCCTCTGATCAGTAGTCGGCCACACTACACCTGCGGGTGAGAGTTCATGTGTGCTATTGTGATTACTGTTTAGGTTGTTCGAGTACCCCACAACATGACCCCAGTCAATGCAAAAAGGCTGAAAGTAGCAGACCCTCCCAATCATACCGATATACCCCCACGAAAAGAAAATGGGGAATCCTGCTTCAAGTAGCCCAAGAATACAGAAAACATCACAGGAAGGCCAGCAGGGGTCACGAAATTATCAGAAGGCCCACACTCCTGTGGTCAGAAAAGATGGGAGCAGAATCAGAATCAGAATCAGAATCAGGTTTATTGCCATTGTTCATGTAGTACACAAACTAGGAATTTGTCTTGGTGCAATGCTGCAACATTAAACATGATAAGATAAAAGAAATAAACTATACATGCAATAAAGTGTAGAATAAGAGTAAGTGATACTGGTCAGCAGTTAAAATATATTAGCGAGCAGCAGATACTGTGGAGAACTATATAGTGCAGTCGGTAATGCAGGAAGAAAACAGTGATGATTGACATGAGTCTGGTTGAGCTGCTGTACATAGTGCACGAGAGTCAATAAGTCACTTAGTGTTCAGCAGTCTGATGGCAGAGGGGAAGAAGCTGTTCATGTGACGGGAGGTTTTAGTCTGGATGGACCGAAGTCTTCTACCAGAGGGGAGGGGGGCAAACAGTACGTGACCAGGGTGTGAGGGATCGGCTATGATCCGGCCAGCACGCCTCCGGGTCCTGGAGATGTACAGATCCTGGAGAGATGGGAGCTTGCAGCCGATCACCTTCTCAGCAGTGCGCACGACGCGCTGCAGCCTTAGTCTGTCCCTGGCAGTGGCTCCTGCGTACCACACGGTTATGGAGGTGGTGAGGATGGACTCGATGATGGCTGTGTAGAACTGCACTAACATCTTGGTGGGTAGCTTGAGCTTCCTCAGCTGCCGCAGGAAGAACATCCTCTGCTGGGCTTTTTTGATGAGTGAGCTGATGGTCGGCTCCCATTTGAGGTCCCTGGTGATGATAGTGCCTAGGAAGCGGAAGGAATCAGCAGTGGTGATGGGAGAGCCTGAGAGGGTGAGGGGGGGCAGAGGGGTAGTGACTTTCCTGAAGTCTACAATCATCTGAATCATAGAACTGAATGCAAAGCAGTATTGAAAGCATATGCTATGAAATGTAATATCCTGTGTAATCAGTAAAGAAAATGTATACTCATTGATTAAGATGTATGTAATCAACTGAAATAATGAATGTAATCAAACTGTGTGATTGTATGTACATTTTAACTGCACAAAGGAAAGTTTATGTGGGGTCAGATTGTGAAATGTTGGAAAAGCTTATTGACTGGAAAAGCATGTGATAATGAGGAAGTGAAAGTTGGTTGGAACAGCAAGTTGAGGTATTTTGGTGATGGAAAATGATGAGATAGGCAAGCCAGACAGCCATGGGCTGAGCGCATGAACAAGCACATGACTTTACTGGAATTGGGGGGGTGAAACATGTGCAGAATGAGGTAATTGTTATATAAAAGTTAACATTAAGCCAATCACAGGAGCCAGAAAACCTATGGTGAGATTGCGGGCCAATCACAACTGAGTGTTAAAACAGTATAAAGACCAAGCCCGAAAGCCCCAAAATGTTCATTTTTGGTTGACTCCAAGACCCCCAGCATCCCACAGCAGAAGAGTGAAGAAAGGGAGACTGCCACAGGGAAATGGATCAACTACCATCTCATCTCTTCAACTTTTAACAACTAAATCTTCTGTAGCTAGAATGGGGAAAATAGCACTTTGGGCGAGCAGAAAAGGGAAGTGAAGATTCCACAGCTGGCTGCACTCCCAGCCTGCAGCCTTACATCATGGGTCCCTGCAGAAGAGTGAGAGGAAGCCGAGGCTGCAAGATTTCTCCGAATTGAGGTCTCCGCTTCAAGGGCTCGTCTCACCTTCCTCTTCCCGGCAGACGGCTTCGCAGACCACGGGTCCAGCTAGTGGAAGAACAGAAAACAGAGCCTTGAGAGTCAGCCATCCAGCCTCGCCCACTTCTTCCCTTTTTCCCCGTGAAAGGGGAGCCTCGACGGAGAACACCAGCTATTAATCATCCCTTTTCCCCAATCTCACCATCAAGGCTTTTTAGACATTTATCCACAAATTAATTAGATGTTTTGTTGTTTTGTTTTTTTTTTTACCAGGTTTTGTTATTCATAGGTTTTCTTTTATTTTGGGCTCTCTCAGATTTTTCATATTTTTAATGGTTTTTACATTTTGATTTAATTGTGGTGATTTTTGAACTTTTATGATTTTTTTGAATCTTTTGGTTTTTGATCGGATGACTGATTTTACAACTTTCAACTTTTTGAATCAAGGTTTCTCAATCAGTTTTTGGTTTGATTTTTAATTTTCATTATTTTGATTTAATTGACTGTTTCCATGCAAGTATATCATGTTTTGACTGAGCTTTGCAGACATCCAATAAATATTACAGCATATTAAAAGACACTATGGGAGTTTGTGAGATCACTGATTCAGTGTCCACTTTTCTTGGATGATTTTTCAAGAAGGTATTTTTTCTACAAGAGGTGTTACATTTTTATGAGTTTTTAAAGGTTACTCTTTAAGGTGTTGTTAAAACAGACCTCCTATAGATCAGTTTTTCTGATCTTAAATATTTACCCAGATTACCAAGAGCAATGCAAGACCATGAGAGGCTGTCGTTAATACCAGGGGTGTATTCCAGGTGTCTGACTGGATAGGTCACTCAGTCGGAAGTCTGGTTTACAGGCAGTGGAGGTCCCCTGATAGAAAGTAGACAGTGTAGCTGGGTTAACTCTCAAAAGTCACTAAGCACACACACACATGTGACAGAATTTCCTATGAGGGAAATTCCTCTAGGAACTGCAAGCTGGTGAACCTAACCTCAATCTTGAGGTACAAGGTCAAAGGGTCTTCGACATGGTGGCGTCCCTGGGTGGGCCCTGAAGGACCATCGGGGTCCACAAAGCTGTTGGGCTTGAGGAGCCGGAGCAGCTAAGAAGAGTCCAGCAATCAAGAGCGACTGCTGTGCTGTTCAAGAGACCCTAATCTGAGGCACGGGTAGGCGGCGTCCTGCCTGGGTCCTGCTACAGTGGTAGCCTACGAGGGAGCACCACGATAAGTACCAAACTATCAAGAAATTGATAGGTAACGTGGGTGTTTCAAGCTACAGAGTCCTGCCAAGAAGCTGACAAGGCTAGGAGCATTGACTCGGCTGGGTCTGATGAGGTCTGGGAGGAGGTGCAGTGACCTGGGTCTATCCCCTCATCCCTGGGCCCCGACGCGCTAAGGGGAGGCTTTGAAGGTAAGACACAAGGAGACCTACAAGGAAGATGGAATAAGAGTTTGGCATGCAGGGGGGCAGGGGAAGCCCTGACCCTGCCACAGAGAAGACGCAAGGTGTGCAAGAGGGCGCCCCTGGGAGTTCTGTGCCAGCAGAGCTCCACGGGGAGTTCGAAAGTGAAGTGAGTCCCTCTGGGGCAGATCAAGAGCTGAAGTCCCTAGAGGGAGCGTCGGGTGAGAAAGAAGAACCAACCACAAAGAAGCAAGCTCCAAGAATCCATTTTAAAGTGGGGTTATGCTGCCCGATCTGAACCCGAGTGGTGTTCAGTTATTGGACTTCTGTGCTAACCACAGTCTGTCCATAACGAACACCATGTTCAAGCATAAGGGTGTCCATATGTGCACCTGGCACCAGGACACCCTAGGCCGCAGGTCGATGATCGATTTTGTTATCGTATCATCAGACCTGCGACCGTATGACTTGGACACCCGAGTAAAGAGAGGTGCAGAGCTGTCAACTGATCACCACCTGGTGGTGAGTTGGATCCGATGGCAGGGGAGGAAGCCATTCAGACCTGGTAGACCCAAACGTATAGTGAGGGTGTGCTGGGAGCGTCTGGCTGAGGCCCCTGTCCGGGAGGTCTTCAACTCCCACCTCCGGAAGAACTTCAACCATATTCCGAGGGAGTCTGGAGACATGGAGTCTGAATGGGCCATGTTCTCCACCTCTGTTGTTGAAGCGGCGGCCCAGAGCTGCGGCCGCAAGGTGGTCGGTGCATCTCGTGGTGGCAACCCCCGAACCAAGTGGTGGACACCAGTGGTGAGGGGGGCCATTAAGCTGAAGAAGGAGTCCTATCAAGCTTGGTTGGCTTGTGGGACTCCCGAAGCAGCTGAGGTGTACCGGCAGGCCAAGCGGAGTGCAGCTCGGGTGGTTGCTGAAGCAAAAACCCGGGTATGGGAGGAGTTCGGTGAGGCCATGGAACAAGACTTTCGGTCGGCTTCAAAGAGATTCTGGCAAACTGTTCGGCGGCTCAGGAGGGGAAAGCAGCTCCCCGTCCACACTGTGTATGGTGCGGATGGGACACTGTTGACTTCAACTGGGGATATCGTCGGGCGGTGGAAGGAATACTTCGAGGATCTCCTCAATCCCACTGATACGCCTTCCACAGAGGAAGCAGGGTTTGGGGACAAGGGGGATGACTCGCCTATCACAGGGGCTGAGGTCGCCAAGGTGGTTAAAAATCTCCTTGGTGGCCGGGCCCCGGGGGTGGACGAGATTCGCCCCGAGTACCTCAAGGCCCTGGATGTTGTTGGGTTGTCATGGTTGACACGCCTCTGCAACATTGCGTGGAGGTCGGGGGCAGTGCCTTTGGCATGGCAAACCGGGGTGGTGGTTCCTCTCTTCAAAAAAGGGGACCGGAGGGTGTGCTCCAACTTTAGAGGGATCACACTCCTCAGCCTCCCTGGGAAGGTCTATGCCAAGGTACTGGAGAGGAGAGTCCGGCCGTTGGTCGAACCTCGGATTCAGGAGGAGCAATGTGGTTTTCGTCCTGGCCGTGGCACATCGGACCAGCTCTTTACCCTCTCGAGAATTCTTGAGGGTTCGTGGGAGTTTGCCCAACCAGTTTACATGTGTTTTGTGGACTTGGAGAAGGCATTTGACCGCGTCCCTCGTGGATTTTTGTGGGGGGTGCTTCGGGAGTATGGGGTATCGGGCTTGTTGTTACGAGCTATTCGGTCTCTGTACGACCGTTGTGAGAGTTTAGTTCGTATTGCCAACACTCGGTCGGAGTCATTCCCAGTAAGAGTTGGACTCCGCCAGGGCTGCCCTTTGTCACCGGTCCTGTTCATAATTTTTATGGACAGGATTTCTAGGCGCAGCCAGGAAATGGAGGGTGTCATGCTTGGTGACCACAGGATCTCATCTCTGTTGTTTGCAGATGATGTTGTCCTGTTGGCTTCATCCAGCAATGACCTACAGCTCTTGCTGGGACGGTTTGCCGCTGAGTGTGAAGCGGCTGGGATGAGAATCAGCACCTCCAAGTCCGAGTCCATGGTCCTCAGCCGGAAAAAGGTGGATTGTCCTCTCCGGGTTGGGGACAGGCTCCTGCCCCAAGTGGAGGAGTTTAAGTATCTTGGGGTCTTGTTCACGAGTGAGGGGAAAATGGAGCGAGAGATCGACAGACGGATTGGAGCAGCATCTGCAGTGATGCGGACGTTGTACTGGTCTGTTGTGGTGAAGAGGGAGCTTAGTTCTAAGGCAAAGCTGTCGATTTACCAGTCAATCTACGTTCCTACTCTCACCTATGGTCACGAGCTTTGGGTAATGACCGAAAGAACGAGATCGCGGATACAAGCGGCTGAAATGAGCTTTCTCCGTAGGATTGCTGGACTCACCCTCAGAGATAGGGTGAGGAGCTCAGTCATCCGGGAGAGGCTCAGAGTAGAACCGCTGCTCCTCCACATTGAAAGGAGTCAGTTGAGGTGGTATGGGCATCTGATTAGGATGCCTCCTGGACGTCTCCCACTTGAGGTGTTTCAGGCACGTCCCACTGGGAGGAGACCCCGGGGCAGACCCAGGACTCGGTGGAGAGACTATGTCTCCCAGCTGGTCTGGGAACGCCTTGGTATCCCCTCTGAAGAGCTGGAGCAGGTGGCTGGGGAGAGGGAAGTCTGGGCTCCTCTGCTTGAACTGCTGCCTCCGCGACCCGGACCTCCGGAAAAGCGGTAGAAGATGGATGGATGGATGGATGGTTATGCTGCATACGGGTGACCCGCTCACCTGGAGCAGTAAAGTCCTGCAAGAAATGAGTCAAGACTACAGTCAAGCTGGCATCAACATCACCCCTGAGAAATTAGGGGAAGACATCAGCGCCGAGGTAAAGAGCAAAGTTCAGCTTTTCCTGCTATCAAGCTATCGGGGCATCCCTCTGCTGGTAGTGAAGTGGCCACCAGTTGCTGCCCAAATAAAGGAGGTCGGGCGGTGGCTGGAATGGTGGGTGAAGCAGCTAGAGCAGCTAGATGAAGACCAGTATGAAGTGGTGAAGTTGTACAGCTCTAGTCAAGATCTCGACCCCCTGGTCAAAATGGTGGCCAGGGAAATGCAAGTGTCTGCAGGTCTGATCAGGGAAGACACTTCAGCAGTGAAAAGGTTTGAAGAATATGCTGCCCAGTTAGAAGCCCTTCAGCAGTATAAAGAGAGGTGTAAGGCACACCGACAACCACAACTTCTCCCACGACCTGACAACAGCGACAGTGAGATGCTTTATTCAAGTTCAGTAAGGTTGAGCCAACGCTACCCCTCGGGGGAGAATGAAGAAAGTGAGCAGTCAGAACACCAACAATCCCCATCAGACAGTGACGAAGGAGAGAGGGAGACACTGAGAGCGGCCTCTGCGGGCCAAGAGGGCGAAATAGAGTCGTTGGTAAAAACAGCTCAGCGGTTAGCTGTCACAGTAGAAGCACTAAAGAGGCAGCTCACTCCACAGCACCACCGAGTGGAGGAAGGGGCACAAGAGGATCAAAGGTCCAGAGCAGGCTGGCGGGGGGAGCAAAACCCCCAACCTACATCAGTGAAGAAAAGGTCAGCACCCGACCCAGCACTCCTAGAGAGACTCAAGACTCTGATGGGGAGCAGAAAACAGCAGCGCCCTGGTCCAACAAGCCCAGTGCCATATCAAGTAGCAACACTGAGTACACCAGCAACAGTCGTAAGAGGTAAGGAAAATGCACAAGCACCAAATGGGGCTCAGTCATCAAGGTTTCATAGCAAGCCTCACTCCCTTCAAGTTCAGAACCTTGGCCCCAACAACGGCGCAAGCAGAAGGGTTGAAAGAAACCCCCACACAAAAGTTGCATCTTATTTAGATACCCTGAAGCCTCCGCTCTCCCCACTCCCCTCTGACGCTCATCTGATCCTGTCCAAAGGGAAGACACGGGCTTATCGGTTGGTGGCCAGGCCCTGGCGGCTGGAGGCAGATGCATTAGTGGTATTCACTGACCATGAGCTGAAAATAAGAAATACCCCCTTCAGAAAAGATCTATATGTAAGAGTTGGTGATGATTATCAGACAGAACTCCAGACTGTCAGAAAAAATCTGTTTGCTGAAAGGCGAGAAGAAACGGACATAGAAGTGGTGAGTGGCGGCGACCTTTCCTACCACATGATCCTGCTGGTACCCACTGAAGAACACAAGAAAGGGAAAAAGGTTGAAGTTCATTGAGCACTCATGGCTTCAAGAGTGGTTGAAGCCCTCAATCGAGCCTCCCAACTCGAGCAAAGAAGAGTAGTGATGGCACTGCGTGGGTTGATCACGGGCTCTCACCACTGGGGTGAGGTGGAGAAGGCAGTAACAGCAGCAGTGAAAGACTATATGACCTGGACGGGAGACTGGGGCTACGTGAATAAAATAGTCATGGTAATCTCACCGGAACAAGACAAGGACCTACGCCTGAGAGAAGAAGCTGCTTGTAAGGTGAAGCGAGAAAAGAACTCTGACAGTCAAGAAGTACAGTGGGCCCAGGCTCAAATGAGTGAAGGTATTCAAAAGGTGCGAAAAGGTGGGGTAGAAGGTCAGTGAAGCGGCACATCACACCAAAGTGTCACCACCCGCTCACCACAAGTAAGGTCATCAGTCTCAAGAGGTAGAGAGCCATTTAAAACCACAGACAGACCCCGTCGACAGAATACGGCTGGGGACAAAACACAGTCCAGAAAGTGATCCCAAAGAATCTCAAGGCAGTCCCGACAGGTATTATGATGAAGAGGTATACAGAAGGGGCGGGAGACAATGACTTGAAGATTCGGAAGAAGATCCTGACTCCCAGGATAGAGAGCAGGAACAACTCGGGCAAAGCAACCCCGAAAGTGACGACAAAAGTGTGCTATCCGTAGAGCAGCCACTGTGACCCATGTGGTGTTTAAGAATTGGCAGCCGCAGGTGTGAGAAGAAAGAAGACCCACGGATAGATATTGAAAGAGTCTCGGCCAGAATAGCCCGTGATCTTAATATTGGCCCTCATTGAAACAAAAGACCAGCGTAAGGCATACATGCCAGAAGTTGGACAAGCTGAATTTGAGGTCCCAGCAAGTTGGGGTCAACAACAAGACACATTCAAAACCCTGCCAGTAACAGCTACATATGGTGAGTGGGCAAATCTGTTAATGATGCCATCCTATGCCAAGGTAGACAAAGCAAAAGATCTCACCAAATCATTCAGAAAAGCTTTCTTTGAAATAACACATGATGTCATGCTGAGAAGAATGAAGAAAGCTGCCAGAAAACATGCAAAAGAAGTGTTAGAAGAAGAAAAAGTCTCTGCGGATGATGAGGAGGAAGAGCCCCCTCAAAGGCAAACACGGCAGGTAAAAGAAAAGTTGCAAAGCACAAACCCAACTGTTATGACAGTATCACAACTGCAAAGAGAAGGGGCCTATAGAGACATTAAGGTTCTAAACACAATAGTCCCCCCACCAAAAGTCAATCAAGCAGTAGTAGACTACCTGAAAAGTGTTTGGGAAGTGGTGGAAGGTAGTACACACAATGAGTTAGCCACAAAACTCTGGCTAAGCCGTGGGACCAACAGTAGGGTGCCCTTAGATGACTCCGAACCAGCCAAAACCTATTATTTGAGAATGGTGCTAGAAGATGATAAAGATGAAGACAGCATGGTGGCAAAGATGAAGCAACAGCTAGATGCAGGCAGCACACTCACGCATGTCTGGCATCTGGTTAAAAGAGATGCACCACACACAAGGTGGGTACAGGTCCTGAGGAAGATCACCGAAGGCAGGAGAGGAGAGGTGACATTCCACAAACTTTTGCCCTCCTCTGTTAGTGAGGAACAGCTGGATGAGAAGGTGTCACAATGGGACTTGGAAGGCAAGTTCTATGAGAAGAAAAGAAAACATGGTGAACAGCAACAAAAACCCAAAAATAAACCACCTGAAAGAACTCCCCCACCCCAACAGTTCCTAGGGCCAATGCCCAAGCCGCTGTCTGCAACTGCACAAACTGTTTCAGCTACAGGCCCCAAAGGTGAGGACAAGAAGAAAAGTAATTATTTACCACCAGAAGAATATCAGAAATTGACCCCAGAACAGAAGACAGCCCACCGAGAGGAGCATCAGAAGACCCTCTCGGGGGCCAAAAAGTAATGGCAACTCCGGGGCAGGTCATTTTGAACAATGTCTACCAAGATGAAGAAATGTTTTATACCAACATCAATGGGGTCCGCTACTTGGTAGATACAGGAGCAGAGGTGTCGATGACCTGCCAACCCCTACAAATAAAAGGGCACCTAACAGTGCCCATACTCGCAGATGGGCGGCCTACAAAAATGCCATATGGGTTATGGAATGACACTGTGTTTGTGAGAGGACCCCACAACTTGATCTCATACAAAGACCTAAAGGATCTGCAGGATCCTGAAGGCCGGAAGAAAAGACTGAGAGCAGGAATACAGCATCTGCAGTCAATCAAGGTCAAAATAGACTTCAGTAATCTCTTGCTGTATCTGAGTAATCTGACTGACAAAAAATGGTACAAGCCAGTAAATGTGCCTGCAGTGAGGGAGCAAAAAGGGGGGGAGAGTGATCCCTCTTTACAAGGTAAAGAAGAATTAAAGTGAATCCTTCATACTGCAAATGTGGCCTATTTCAAAAATGATTGTGGGGACATGGGTGCAAAATACACCCACACAATAGAAGGGGGGATTCACCCTGCAGTAAAACAGTGTCCCCTGAACCCTGCAGCTGTTGAAGAAATGGACACAATAGTGACGGAATTAAATGCTTTAGGCATAATTAGGAAAGAATCAAATCCCTCAACCAACAATCCCATTCAAGCAGTAAGAAAACCAGATTCAGCTGGAGGAGGCTGGCGGCCAGTGATTAATTTCAAAGCCCTCAACAGAAGAACAGTAGCCAATAAAGCAAGCTTGATAAATCCACAAGGCACCCTGAAGACTCTACAGGTGAGAAAATACAAATCCTGCATCGATTTGGCAAATGGGTTCTTTTCAGTGAGATTAGCCAAAGAATCACAGGGTAAAACATCATTCACCCACAAAGGTCAATCTTATGTATGGCAGCGCCTCCCCCAGGGATACAAGAATTCACCAAATGTGTTCCAGGCAGCAGTGATGGATATACTGCAAGGTTTGGAGGCCACAATCTACATTGATGATGTGTTCATCGCAGACGACACAGAAGAGGAGCACCTAAGAAAACTACAAACAGTCATTGACAGACTCACAACAGCAGGGTTAAAACTTAACCTCACAAAGTGTCAGTTTGCCCGCTTCCAAGTAGACTACCTGGGGTTCCAAATCTCATCTGAATTGGGACTCTCGGGTGGTTACAGGAAGAAGTTGGAAAAAATCAGGCCCCCCGTAACAGAAAATGAGTTGCAGAAGATTTTGGGGCTCTGTAATTACATCAGAGATCATGTTCCTGGCTATCAGAAATATGCTAGGCCTCTTAATGCTAAGCTTAAGAAAACTGACAAATCTCCAAATGCAAAGAAGAAATGGGACTGGTCAGCATCAGATCAACAACACCTGGAAAGTTTGAAGAAAGCCATTCAAAACGCAATTACCCTGGAGCCCCAAAGCCTCACCACTCGCTTGGTGGCCGAAGTAAGTTGTGATGAAGATGATGTGATTGTCACTGTGGCCAATGAAAATGGTGGGCTAGTGGCCCTCTGGAGCTACACTCTGTCATCAGTGGAAAAGAAATATCTACTAGAAGAGAAAGAACTGGCAGTTATAGCCAAATACTGGAGTCATCTTAAAGAGTTGGCCCTTGGGCAAGGTATCAAGGTAGTCACACAAAGTCAGGTGCACAGGTACCTGACAAAAGCCACAGCAGAAAGCACAAAAGCCACAAATGCAAGGTGGGGGTGATGGGAAGATCTGCTGCAAGACCCAGACCTAGAAATAGGTCCTGCACGACCAGTCAGTAAGAAGACAGCAAAACCTGACAGAGACAAAGAGCATCTATCAAAATGGACACTCTACACAGATGGGTCTAGAAAAGGGCCATATTACAAAGCATACTGGGGCTTTATCCTAAAAGAGGGAGAGAAAGAGAGAAGGAGGAAAAGGGGTAAAGTACTTGGTACAGCACAAACAGGGGAAGTCACAGCAGTCCTGGAAGGACTGTTGGAGTTGGAAAAGAGGAAGGTAAAAAAGGCAACGCTAATCACAGATAGTGATTATTGTGCATGAGCATTGTGAGAAGATTTAACCATTTGGCAAGAAAATGGATTTGAGGAAGCAAAAGGAAAGCCGGTGGTGCATCAAGACCTGTGGAAGAGGATTGCAGAAATCAGATTGAATATGGAGCTGGAGGTAGTGCACCAGAAAGCTCACAAGAAGACAGGTCCTCACTGGCAAGGTAACGATGAGGTTGATCATTATGTGCAGATGAGGAGAATCATCCTTGTAGGTAAGGAAAACTGGGAAGACACACCCAAATGAAGGGTGATCCCAGAAGGTTCCGTGCAGGGAGTAGTGGCCACAGTGCATGAGTCACTGGGTCACGCAGGTACAATCCCTACACGAAGAGAGTTGGTGAAACTGCAACTCTGGGTCCCTACACATCGCATCCGTCAGATCCTCAAGAACTGTGAAGTATGTGGGAAGTACAGTTAGGCCCAGAAATATTTGGACAGTGACACAATCTTTATGATATGGGCTCTGCATGCCACCACATTGGATTTGAAATGAAACAACTACAACGGAATTGAAGTGCAGACTTTAAGGTTTAATTCAAGGGTTTGAACAAAAATATATGATTAAACATGTAGGAACTGTAGCTATTTTTATACAAACGCTCCTCATTTCAGGGGCTCAAAAGTAATTGGACAAATAAACATAACCCTAAGTAAAATGTTACTTTTCAATATTTTGTTGAGAATCCTTTGCAGGCAATGACTGCCTGAAGTCTGGAACCCATGGACATCACCAAACGCTGGGTTTCCTCCTTTGTGATGCTTTGCCAGGGCTTTACTGCAGCTGTATCCAGTTGTTGCTTGTTTGTGGGTCTTTTTGCCTTAAGTTTTGTCTTGAGCAAGTGAAATGCATGCTCGATTGGGTTGAGATCTGGTGATTGACTCGGCCATTGCAGAATATTCTACTTCTTTGCTTTAAAAAACTCCTGGGTTGCTTTTGCAGTATGTTTTGGATCATTGGGGAAGTGCCGTCCAATCAACTTTGGCTGAATCTGAGCAGAAAGTATATCCCTATACACTTCAGAATTCATCCGGCTGCTTCTGTCTTTTGTCACATCATCAATAAACACAAGTGACCCAGTGACCCATACATGCCATACATTCTTTCATCTGTCCAAAGAATGCTGTTCCAGAACTGGGCTGGCTTCTTCAGGTGTTTTTTGGCAAAGTCAATTCTGGCCTTTCTATTTTTGAGACTGATTAATGGTTTGCACCTTGTGGTGAATCCTTTGTATTTACTCTCATGAAGTCTTCTCTTTATGGTAGACTTAGATACTGATACACCTACTTCCTGGAGAGTGTTCTTCACTTGAGTGGATGTTGTGAAGGGGTTGTGATAGGATTCTGCAATCATCCACCACTGTTGTCTTCCTTGGACGTCCAGGCCTTTTTGAGTTCCCAAGCTCACCAGTGCACTCTTTTTTTCTCAGAATGTACTAAACTGTTGATTTGGCCACTCCTAACATTTCTGCTATCTCTCTGATGGATTTTGTCTTTTTTTCAGCTTCAGGATGGTTTGTTTCACCTCCATTGAGAGCTCCTTTGACCGCATGTTGTGTGTTCACAGCAACAGCTTCCAAATGCAAACGCCACACCTGGAATCAACTCCAGACCTTTTAACTGCTTAATTGATGACAAGTTAACGAGGGACGAGCCCATGCAGCCTTATTTTTTTTTTTTTTTTGCAGCCTTCTGAGTCAATTGTCCAATTACGTTTGGTCCCTTGAAAAAGAGGCGGCCACGTATTAAAGAGCTGTAATTCCCAAACCCTTGCTCCAATTTTGATGTGAATACTCTCAAATTACAGCTGAGAGTCTGCACTTTAACCCCATATTGATTATATAATTGTATCCTGAATATGTTTTCATAAATTTCGTAAATTTACAGAATACTACTAAGGAAACTGGAAAGGTATGGGATAAGAGGGGTCAAACTGAGTTGGGTGGAAAGTTATTTAAGTAACAGACAACAATTTGTACAAATTGGTGAGCACAAATCACCTTTCATGGACATCACTTGTGGTGTGCCCCAGGGGTCAGTTTTGGGACCCAAACTCTTTATTTTGTATATAAATGACATATGCTAAGTATCAAAAATTCTGAAATTTATTTTGTTTGCGGATGACACAAATATCCTTTGCACTGGTGAGAATTTGCAGCAGGTTTTAGAGGTGGTCACAACTGAAATGAAAAAGTTAACGCAGTGGTTCAACAAAAATAAATTATCTCTAAATCTAAAAAAAAACAAAGATTATGTTGTTTGGAAATTATAAAATAAATCATGAAATAATGGTAATGATAGATGATACCAGAATAGAAACAGTACAGGAAAATAAGTTTCTGGGGGTGACGCTAGACAGTAAAATCTGCTGGAAACCTCACATCAGTCACATCCGGGCCAAGTTGGCAAAATGTATAGGCATACTGGGGAAGACAAGACACATCTTGGACTATAAATCATTGGTCTTACTGTACAATTCACTGTTTCTACCTTAACTACTGTGTAGAAGTCTGGGGAAACACCTACAAGACCAACCTGCAGTCAATATGCACATTACAAAAAAGAGCTATAAGGATAATAAATAATGTAGGATATAGAGATCATACCAGTTCGTTGTTTTTAAAGTCACTTGTCATAAAGTTCATCGATTTCGTTAAATTTAAGACAGCTCAAGTCATGTACAAGTCAATTAATAATCAACTCCCAACTAATATACAAAAAATATTTAAAAAAAGAGACAATGATCATAATTTGAGAGGAGACTTAAATTTTACAAAACCCAAGATATGAACAACCAAGAAAAGTATGTGCATATCTGTCTGTGGGGTGGATTTGTGGAACAGTCTGGAGCCGGAACTGAAACTATGTACAAACAGAAATCAATTCAAAAAGAGGTATAAACATTATTTGCTGAAAGGATATACAGTATGTTAGAAGGGTAGTATTTATATGTACGATTCACTATGCTCACTCTGGGACACTATGGGACATTATGGAATGGTGGGTGGGACAGCACTGTGTATATCTGTGTTGTTTGAGGCTGGTTTTGATGTATGGACTAGGGATGGGCATTCGGTGAAATTTTCTTCACCGATCGTCGGGAGAATTAATGATTAATAATCGGTTAATCATTAACATTTTTAGGTACGTAACAAGGCAGGTAGACTACATTAGAACATCAGGTGCACGGAGAGCCGCACAACTCAAATCCACCTCTCTCTCTCAAATCTCTCTCTCTCTGTTCGCTGTTCTCGTGTTGGCTCGCTCGGGAATCTCGCAAGCTGATTGGCCGAGACGTTTTACCCAGCTTCTGTGCCGCTCGCCACCCAACAAACGAAGACCGCATTCATTGCTCTATCGCTCGTGTTACTTAGTCTAGCCGCGCGGAACTTTTTGCTGTTCTCTTGTGCCATTTTGTGCGAAATAGTCTTCCCGTCGAGCCACTACGCCGCCTCCTGCTGCTTCTCTCGACGATTCTGCGCCTCTAGCACCTGAGGAGCAGTAAAGCTCTCATTAACCTGTGCAGTAAATCATTTTCATCTTGAGTTACGTATCTTGTTATAAGAATAAAAGAGTTCTAAAAACATATTTATGTACACTTTATTTACATCTACGTATGTATGTACACTTACACACACACACACACACACACACACACGTGTGTGTGTGTCTTCTACCGAATCTTCATGACCTCAATCAAGTTTCTGAAAAAAAAAAAAGAATCTTCACGACCGCCATTACTCAGCGCGCAACCACTGTTGGCAGTTTCTTCGCGTAATAAGGGTGTTCCATGGACCCTGTCGATGAGGTATATTTGTATGCTGCATTGCAGTGATTGCAGTACACCTGGTCATTTTTTAAACTGAAATGGTCCCACGCAACACTTCGACGTAACCGCTTCATGATTTGGCGATTGCCCTACGGAAGCGCGCATGTATCAACTGAGGCACGCCAGGGTATGGCGATGGTGTAATGTTGCCCCCTGGTTTCCCAAATTTTGCCATTGCATTGTTTGAGGACGGCTGTGCACTAGGCCTAATAACCTCGGATTGTTTAAAAAAAAAAAACGGTTTGTCGACGAAAATGAACTTCCTCGGTGAAATTCTTAATGATCAATTATCGGTTAATCGGTAAATTATGCCCATCCCTAGTATGGACATCAATGTATGTTAGGATGGATGGGTGTTAATGTTGATATGTACAAAATACAGTTAATTGTTTACTTGGGGTCTTAAATGTGGTAATTTGTATATAATTCACATGGGTGTATTTATGGAAAAGAGGAGATGGAATTAATAAGTGTTCACGTCTTCCTTCTCCCTTTCGAACACTGTATACTATTACTTTATTGCATTTGTCATTTGTTTTGTTTTTGTTATACTTTTTTGTTCAAAATAAAGTATCTATCTATCTATCTATCTATCTATCTATCTATCTATCTATCTATCTATCTATCTATCTAAACAGCTAAAATAACAGAACTTGTGTCTCTGTCCAAATATTTTTGGGCTTAACTGTACAACGTAGGTAGAAGAGGGCAGAGGGTGGATGGGTTGACAATAAAGAGTAGTGTGCCATGGGGTTCAGTGTGCATGCATGTGGCTGGGCCAATGGGGGTGAATGGCAAGAAGGGTGAAAAATACATCCTAGTCTTGGTTGACTCCATGTCTGGCTACATGATTGCAAAAGCCGTGCAAAAAGCCAACGGCAATAGTGTGGTTACAATGTTGGAAGAAACCTGTAAATGCTTGGGGGTGCCAAAAGAACTGAGAACAGACAATGGCACTCACTTTCGTAATGCACAGGTGGATCAGTGGTGTCAGCGGTTTGGGGTAATAAGAGTTTGGGCTGCACGGTGGCGCAGTGGTTAGCACTGCGGCAGCACAGTTTACCCTTGGCCAGGGGATTGTGGGGATCATGGGATCGTGGGTTCGATCCCAGCCCCCGACCAACAGTGATCTGTGTTGAGTTTGCATGTTCTCCCCGTGTTGCGTGGGTTTACTCCGGGATTTCTCCGGTTTCCTCCCACATGCCAAAAACATGCATGTTAGGTTAATTGGCTGTTCTAAATTGTCCCTAGATATCTGTTTCCTATAGGCCCTTAGAATAGAGGGTTAGTATTAATGAAAGCGCTTTGAGTGGTCTTTGTGACTAGAAAAGCGCTATATAAGTGCAGGTTAGTTAGTTAGTTTATTCCCCACCGTACACCCCACAGGCAAATGGGGTGGTGGAAAGAACAATTGGGCTGGTGAAGAGTTGGATTGGGAAGAATGAAAACTCCAGAGACTGGAGCATAAAGCTATTGGAAATGGCTCAACAACTGAATGACAGATACCACACAGGTAGGCCCCCTCCATCTCAAGAGCTAAACCAACGCCCCTTCATATCTCAGGAAGTGGAGTGGAGCCCTGGAGATAAAAAGGAGGCACAGCAACCTAAGGTGCCTTTTCAGGTGGGTCAACGAGTGTGGATCAGAGCACACCAGCCTACAACCGCGGCAGTCAAGCCGAAGTACGACCAAGCTGACATTGTTAAGCAAGTTTTGGACAGCAATACTGTCCTTTTGGAAGAGCACGGGATCCAAGGAGTGGAGCAGTTGAAACCAATCTCTATTTAAGAGAAAACCAGAAGCTGAAAATGTCCAACAACACCTCTACAATACCTCCCTTCGTCTAACTGGCAACGGTGAAGGGCTTGATTATTATGAGAAGAGCATCAAAAAAAAAACAAAAAAACAAGATGGCGCCCACAGCGGCCGCCATGGTGTATCGCTGCCCTTTAATTTTTATAATTTGTCTGTTTTTGTTCACTGATTGTGCATCTGCCGGTTCATACACCCGTGAAGAACTACTAAATATCAGGACTCTCACCCCCATGGACCTTCTTCCAGTTTTTTTAGCTCCTGCCGTTGATCTGATCCATTGTTTGGCCAAAAAAGCAAGACGGCGGAAAAGAAGGAAGAGAGGAGGGATTCTCGCTCGGCTACGAAAAAGAGGCTCGCGGACAGCCTTGCCTGGCATATTTCTATCCAATGCCAATTCTCTCCTGAACAAGGTAGAAGAATTAAGACTGCTGATGCGTTTCAAGGACCTCGCTTCCTCGTCTGTCATCTGCTTCTCTGAGACCTGGCTTAATGAGAACATTCCAGATAGCGCGATCAGCCTCGAGGGTTTCCAGCTGACTCGTGCTGACTGCGTCACAGAGCTGTCCGGTAAGTCTATCGGAGGAGGAGTGTGCTTCTATATTAACAACAGCTGGTGCTCTGATGTAACGGTGATTTCCAAACACTGTTCTCCCGCCCTGGAATTTCTTTTCATTAACTGCAAGCCATTTTATTCCCCGCGGGAGTTTGCCTCATTCATTCTCGTCGCTGTGTACGCCCCTCCTGACGCGGACACGCGCGAAGCTCAGCGCGTGCTCGCAGATCACATCCAACTTACGGAGCGGAACTTTCCAGACTCCCTGGTTATCGTGGTGGGCGATTTTAACCAGAGCAATCTGAGTCACGAGCTCCCCCGCTACAAACAGTGTATTAAATGTCCAACCAGAGGAAATAACACGCTAGATCACTGTTATACTTCAGTAAAGGACGCATATCGCGCTGTTCCCCGCGCAGCGCTGGGACTATCTGATCACGTGATGGTTCACCTCATCCCCACATACAAACAAAGACTGAAACTCACTAAACCTGTGGTGACCACCACAAAGAAATTGACCAGTGAAGCTGGAGAGAAACTGAACACATGCATGGAAATAACTGACTGGGGTGTGTTTAAAAGAGCCACACATGATCTTAATGAGTACACATACACTGTGAACTCGTATATCAACTTCTGTGAAGAGCACATTCTCCCATCGCGCACCAGGATAAGATATTCTAATGACAAGCCTTGGTTCACAGCTAAGCTCAGACGGATCAGGAAGGAGAAGGAAGCAGCGTTGAAAAGTGGAGACAGGGACTGCTACAGGGAGGTCAAATATCGGTTTAACAGAGAGCTGAGGAGAGCTAAATCTGTATATTCTGAGAGACTCCAGCAGCAGTTCACTGCTAATGACTCGGCTTCTGTGTGGAGAGGACTGAGGCAAATCACCAACTATCAGCCTCAGGCTTCTAAAGGTCAGGATGACAAAGCCCTTTGTCAAAGACTGTCCCAACACTATGCCCGTTTTGACACCTCGTCAGCTGTGTCCAACTCACCCACTCCACCCAGCTCCTCTGCCTCCTCAGCCCCTAATTCATCAAGAGCGGTCCCCCCCTCCTCCTCCTCCTCCTCCCCCCCTCCCCTTGTCATCAGTGAGCAGGACGTGCACAGACAGTTCTCCAGACTGAACCCGCGCAAGGCCCCCGGCCGGACGGTGTGTCTCCCTCCACCCTGAGACACTGTGCGAAAGAGCTGGCTCCTGTCTTCACAGACATTTATAACACCTCCCTTAAGCAATGTCACGTGCCGACCTGCCTCAAATCCTCCACCATCATCCCTGTCCCCAAGAAGCCACGGATTACTGGACTTAACGACTACAGACCTGTAGCGCTCACCTCTGTAGTCATGAAGTCCTTTGAGCGCCTGGTCCTGTCTCACCTCAAGTCCATCACCACACCCCTCCTAGACCCGCTGCAGTTTGCCTACCGTGCTAACAGGTCTGTGGGCGATGCAGTCAACCTGGCCCTCCACTCCATCCTGCAGCACCTGGACTCCCCGGGAACCTACGCCAGGATTCTGTTTGTGGACTTCAGCTCCGCATTCAACACCATCCGCCCCGATCTGCTCCAGGACAAGCTGTCCCTGCTCAACGTGCCTGACTCCCTCTGCAGGTGGATCACTGACTTCCTGACGGACCGGAGACAGCATGTGCGGCTGGGGAAGTCTGTCTCAGACTCTGTTAGCATCAGCATTGGATCACCCCAGGGCTGTGTACTTTCCCCCCTACTCTTCTCCCTTTATACCAACTCCTGCACCTCCTCCCACCAGTCTGTTAAGCTGATTAAGTTTGCGGACGACACCACCCTCATCGGGCTCATCTCCAACGGTGACGAGTCCGCCTACAGGGAAGAGGTGGCCCAGCTGGTGTCCTGGTGCAGCCACAACAACCTGCAGCTGAATGCTCTGAAGACAGCGGAGATGATTGTGGACTTCAGGAAAGTCACATCCCCCCTGCCCCCCCTCACCATCACAGGCTCTCCCATCACCTTTGCAGATTCCTTCCGCTTCTTGGGCACCACCATCACCCGAGACCTCAAATGGGAGCCAACCATCAGCTCCCTCATCAAAAAGGCCCAGCAGAGGATGTTCTTTCTGCGGCAGCTGAGGAAGCTCAAGCTACCCACCAAGATGTTAGTGCAGTTCTACACGGCCATCATCGAGTCCATCCTCACCTCCTCCATAACTGTGTGGTACGCAGGAGCCACTGCCAGGGACAGACTAAGGCTGCAGCGCATCGTGCGCACTGCTGAGAAGGTGATAGGCTGCAAGCTCCCATCTCTCCAGGACCTGTACATCTCCAGGACCCGGAGGCGTGCTGGCCGGATCATAGCCGATCCTTCACATCCTGGTCACGTGCTGTTTGCCCCCCTCCCCTCAGGTAGAAGGCTTCGGTCCATTCGGACTAAAACCTCCCGGCACATGAACAGCTTTTTCCCCTCTGCCATCAGACTGCTGAACACTAAGTGACTTTTGACTCTCGTGCACTATGTACAGCAGCTCAACCAGACTCATGTCATTCATCACTGTTTTTCTGTTGCATTATTGACTGCACTATGTGGTACTTCACATTATCTGCTACATGCTAATTTTTTAAAACTGCCTTGACTAGTACTACTCATTATTACTAGTATTATTATTATTATTACTTATTATTACTTATTTTTCTACACTTATTGCACGTTTCTAGTCCTTTAGTTTTTTAGTTTATCCCTTTTTCTCATTATGTTTTTAATGTTGCAGCATGGCACCGAGACAAATTCCTAGTTTGTGTATCACATGAACAATGGCAATAAACCTGATTCTGATTCTGATTCTGATTCTGATTCTGATTCATATGCATTTTGGATGGCCAGAGCCCTGGATTTGCTGCAATATGCTAAAAAAGGTTATTTATCCCCAGAAACAGAAACCCTAACCTGGACCCAAGCAAAGAATTTGTGTGTGATATGTCTGAAGCCCTCGCTTCTTGAAATATTGTGGGAAGGCCAAGCTTACAGAAAACCAACAAAGATTTCCGTTTACACCACTGGGCTTTATGGTATGACTTGGAAGCCAGTAAAGGTCCTGGATGGCCATGTTTGTGGCCAGTGTCGCCTGGAAACCTTACCTAGGGTGGTGTTCATGATGCAATGGGGTCATCAAGATGGCGCCAGTATATCACCTCATGGGTGCACCTGTTAGTGGGATGGGCAATATCTTCAACTATGCATCGTCTGTAAGAGCGCCATGGGGCAAGGGGATCTTCTGATGGCGGCAAAGGCAGAGGGTTGGCAAGTCAGCAAGATGGTGAGTCCGTTGCAAGCACTGTCACCAGCCCTGGAGCAAGTATATGGCGAACAGATGATGGTGCTTAATACTGCTCCAGGCAAAGCAACTGCACCCAGCTCACCTGCGACACCCTCTGCACCCTGCTGCCCCATACTTCCACCAGTTTCGCCGCCCCCAGGGTTTTGCTCTACCAGCGCCAGTGCCCCCTTGACCAATCTGACTGAGGGTCCAACTCCCCTGGATGCGGCAATACAACTTGGATGGCCCTACAACCCTTATACTACACCAACGCAGACACCACCCTTGGGTACTCTTCAACATCCTCAGGTTTTCAGGGTATATCGTGACCCAGAGGATCCTGATTACACACCGCTTCCAGCATACCTTGCTGAGGCACAGCAGGAGCAAGCACGTAACCATGGCTTTGAGGGGCCATGGCAGCTCACTAGATGGGCTATGCTGATCAAAGAAGTTATTGATAACCCCTTCCTCCCCATACAAGATCTTGATCCAGTCCCCAAAGAAAAGGGTGTCCGGAAGACGGCCCTGTATGCCTGGATAACATCGCTTGATGCCGTGATGCCCTCAGGGGTCAAGACTCAAGCAAAAACTGCCACATACACAGTGACCACTAAGGATTGGGTGAGGGGGGGTCAGGTGCAGATACCCGGCACTTGGGTTGGCCGGGCCTCAGAGCCAATTCGGCCAGAAGATACTCGCAGGGTAAACTTAACAGTGTTTATGGTATCTGTACCATTGAAGGGTATCTACTCGGTGGGTGCTGAAATCGAGGTCTTCGATGAGCCTGAATGGCAGAAAAGCACTAAGGCCACTGAGGGTAAGGGTCGGCTTGGAAGACTCTTGGCAAAGGCCAAGAAATGGCCCTTATTCCAGAGAAGAAGATGAGATTCGTCATCCCCACCCCCTGAATAGATTCCTCATGTATAAGCACAAACTACATATCAGAACTTTTATAACATATTCACACATACACTGCATTACATACACATCACCCATTGGTTTACACATAAGTCCAAAGACTTCTCAAGTTTACATACACAGCTCACAGATGAAAGTTTAACATGCATTCACTGAAGCATCACACACAACTAGACATAAACACATATTTTTCTATTTTTTGTAATTTTATGTTTGTTTTGAGCTGCACTGGTTTACTCCGACCGAGGGGTGACAACACCACCTCGGAGATAGAAAGGAGAAGTGATGATGTCACTAGTGCAGCATAAGAGTTACGTCTGTCATCATGGGTGCTCACTTAGACAAGGGGCATCTCTGAATACAGGCCTCAGCGTCCTCCACATTAGATATGGATCTAAAAAGGAAGATATCAACAGGACGCGCATCAACACCTGAGCTCAAGTTTATGGCCATAACCATCGGTATGGTAGTGCTGGTTTCTATACTATACTGGCTGGGTTATGAACCACGGGCCCTTACCCACACCAGGGCTCAGTTTGTTACCACCAAGAGGTTTGAACAAACCTGCTGGGCAGCAGAAAGGACAAGGGTTTACATCGCGCAGCTCAGCAATGACACTCAGTTCAACTTAACTGAGATGCAACAGCAGACATCCAAGCTCAGCTTTGAAGAATGGAGAAACAAATGGAACAACACTTTGTGGTTCGAAGACAATCTCAATATCACAAGTGCACAACCTGGGAGATGGGACATTGAAGATTTGCAAGATCTCACAGGAGGAGGGGGCCTATTAAGGCTGCTCATCCTCACAAAGAGGCAGAAAATACGAGTCTGGTGCAACTGGATAAAGCCAGAACTGTATTCTTCAGCATGGTACTGTACCTGGAGCTGCAAACCCATACCAGGTAAAAACAACACTGGGTACTGGGAGGCTGAAGTGGTCCATGGACCAGCCCATTATCGCAACGAGACCTGCATAGAGATTTTCCCAAATTATGGGCTCTTCTGGGGTTATTACAGCCTCACCTGTCCAGGTACGGACACGCTTAAGAAGTGAGTGAAAAGAGTCATTCCAGTAACTTGTCATAACGATACAACAGCCATCATGACACATCCGATGCCTTCGCCTCTAGTTGCCACAACTCCAACCCCAGGGAAGCCCCGTTCCAGTGAAACAACTACAGCACCACCTTTGCCAGGTACGACTATGAAATTTACAGAAGAAATTGTGAACGGCTTTAAACCTATTTCCAAAGCCCAAAAAGACAACAGCTGGAAGTTGGTCACTTACTGCATGCAAGAAAAAAGAAACAAATTAGCCCCATGTTTCTGGAACATCAACGATAAATGCCCCAGTGGTAAGCATTATATGGTTATCACTCGGGTGTACAACCCCCTAACCATGCTAATACCCAGCACAGCCCTCAAGACTGAACCAGCAACATTCCATGAAGACTGGCTGAATGAAACCCTGCCCTGGCTGTGGATATTTGACTTAAACTACTTTCAAGCTACCTTTGCACCAAGTATGCCCGTTATGCTGCAAGGCCTGGGTGAAGTTCTCAAATCCCTGTTTTATGTGCAAAGACTGCCTACCCCAGATGACCTGTTGGGAGTCCCCAAAGACGATTTCAAAAAGATTGATGAATGCGTGGTAAACAAGATATTCGACACACTCAATGACACTGAATATGTAGCTGATAAAAAATCACCCAGATGCCCCCTGCAGCAAGTTTGGACCGGCGTTTGGGGTACATGGATGTATGATCGTACATCACTGAAGAAGAATAAAACAGTCAAAAGTATTTTGCAGTCATGGCATGAACAACGAAAACGGGATGAGTGGCTGACATGGTGGGGAATGGAAGAAGGAGAAATGAAAAAGGGGTCCTGCCATGTCTCACTCAATCCTCAAATTATTGGGTGAAGTATCAGTTTCTGGCAAGAGTGTACTCGAAACATCAAGACATCTGGCCTTGGTCGTTCACCTTTATTAATTACATCAGCCCAGCACCATGAAAGATGATCTGCGACTCAAGTAAGACTACCTGCACCATCAGCCTATCAAGAGGGCATTGTGGGCAAGTCCCTTATTGGAAGAAGGACTGTGAAGACTACTATGAGGGAGAATATGAAACATATGGTTTGCAGACTGTCTGGAAGAAGATAAATGGACACTGGATTAGAGTGTTCTCTGAAAAGGTGGGGTGCACCAAAGCACTTATGGGACATTCCATGCACAAAAGAAAGCAGATTCTGGGTCAAATCATCCCACAAGTCATAGATGACCCCCAATTCTATGTTTCAGAGAGCTATGCATTCAGGAAAAGCCTCTGTGAAGGTAGAGAAGAAATTGGTTACGAATGGCTGGGCAAAAATTGCATCTATAATAATGGCACCTGTCACTCTCCTGCCGAGCATTGGCTTCGTGCTTCTGCTGTACTGGAGCCTGGTCTAAGGGGCATACCCTGAGAATGGTGACAACATTGGCTGCAGTCATCCGCATCACCCTGGTCAACATTATATTTGGCAAATATGAATGAATGAATGAATGAATCTTTATTTTGGATAGATTAAAAGTACAGATTAAAAAGAAACAGAATAATATAACAAAGGGGGAAAGAAAATCCAACAAGGTCAAATTAGACAATAACTCCTCTGATTATACAGTTCAACATAAGTTATCCGAAATGGGTGATGGCTGAAGCCGCAGCTTATATTGCCCACCCATATTCCATCCAAGAATTCAAAAGAAAAACAAAACAAGAGCGATTACAATTCAGAACAAAGCTAAGACAAAATGTGACAAAAAACTAAGCAACAACACAACGCAGACTGGATATGACAATCCTTATGTGATTTTACATGTCATCTTGTATATATGTTTGGAGTATTTCTTCCTTTAGTTTTTGTTTAAATTGTCCAAGCGTTGTACATGATTTTAATTCAGGTCCAAAATCGTTCCATAATCTGACTCCTTGCACTGAAACACAGTGTTGCTTGGTGGTAGTTCTCACTGAAGGTTTTTGAAATATACATGTTCCCCTGAAATGATATTGTTTCTCCCTTATTTGGAACAACTTTTGGATATTTGCGGGCAGTGATAGATTCTTCACTTTAAACATTATTACTGCAGTTTTAAAGTCAACCAGATCTTTCAACTTGAGAGCCTTTAATTTAAGAAAAAATGGGTTTGTTGGTTCCCTGTAAGCAGCTTTGTTTATTATTCTAATAGCTCTCTTCTGAAGCATAAAGATTGGATATATGTTTGTTTTATATGTATTTCCTCATACTTCAGTACAATATGTCATGTATGGGAGTATTAATGAATGATACAAGGTATATAGTGTGGGTTGATTCAGCAAATATTTCACTCTTTGTAGTATTGCAATTGATTTGGATATTTTACCTTTAATATAATTAATATGTGACTTCCAACACAATTTATTATCAATTATTACTCCAAGAAATTTAGTTTTGGATACCATTTCAATCTCTACACCATTTACACTGAGTTTAGATACTAAGTTGTTGTGATGGTTGCTAAAAACTATAAATTTTGTCTTACTTAAATTGAGCGTTAATTTGTTTGAATCACACCAGTTTAAACTTTCCTAATTCCTTTCCGAGTGTATCCAAAAGTTGTTCCAAATTGCTTCCACTGCATATTAAATTAGTGTCATCGGCAAACCATATTAAATCCATTTTTTCTGTAACTTTACATATATCATTTATATACATATTGAATAACAATGGCCCCAAAACATTATGATTATGGTGATTATGATTATGATATTATAAAACAATATGATCACACTCTGACCGTGTTCATCACCTACATGTTGGGTCGTATCACGCCACGATGTGATCCTGAAGGCATCGCCCGCGCCGTAGTGATCCTCTTTTGGGTTGCTATGGACATGCTTTCCATCTTCTATCCTGCTTGTGTCATAGTGAATGTGGCTTGTGTAGGGTTGTTGGCAGCTGCACTGCTGGGTCGTCAAATATGGTTGGTGATGAAACTGAAAAAAAGTGGCCGCAACATCTGGGTCAGTAGGCTGGCAGCTGTTGCCTTTTGGGGAGTAATTTGGGGGGTCCTAACAGCGGTATGGTGGATGGATCTCATCTGTGCCTCAGCCATGATAGCATGGATGATGTCCTATGCAGCGTTCTTCCCCACGAAGGTAGAGGGCTACATAAAAGAAATCGTCATACTCAACACTGCAATATGGGCGCATGCGCACGCAGCGACCGGCAGCTGGTGAAAAAAGTCCGTCGTCTGTGTGTCTGTTTTTATGCACTTTAATGTGTTTTAACGAAATTCTCTGTGTCGTTTTTGTCCTGGAATGTTTGTGGACTGTATAACGAAGAGCTCCCTGGTTCCATCAATATGGATTTCCTCCCCATTTTTGCACTGCTGCTTCTTTCCCACCGGCTCTTTGTCTCTGAGGTAAGCGCAATCACGATCATGCCGGGGAGAATACAATATTCCAGCGACATGTTACTGCATTTAAACACGGATAATGCAGCGTCTGTGTTTGAGTCTATGCCGCAACTGCCGGACTTTATTTTAATCAGAATCAGAATCAGAATCAGAATAAACTTTATTGCCAAGCATGTAAAAAACACACGAGGAACTTGACTTGACATTGGTGCGCATGCGCGCGACACAACGACACGGCAGCCATAATAGGCGCCTCATCAAACAGAGATAGATAAGAAAGGGAGGGGAAGGGAGGGAACGACACAAGGGGGGAGGAGAAAAAAAAACTTCGTTATCAAAATACAGCTTATTTTTAAGCAGATTATGATTACAATGAAAAAAAATCTCTCAATAGCACAGAGCAACAACTCGGAATTTCACAAGACACAAGAGAGCAGTGTACAGTATATCTTTAATCAGTTCATGAATCAATGTGTGTGCGGTGTTGAGCAGTGTTGATGATAATAAGAGAGACCCAAGGACCCTTGGCAGAAGATGTTTTGTCTGTCTGGCGCCCAGTCTTATCTGGCGCTGCAGCTGGCTGTCCAAGGCCTTGTGCTCATGATTTTGAAAAAACACAGTCTGCAGACAGCCAGGAGGAATTTTCATGGGGAATAATAATGCCAAATAGGACTGGTCACAGAGGAGACTTGTATTTCTTCTGTAGATTCAGTACATTAATCCTTCATTGCGCAGCTTTGAATTCGTCGTGGAAAGACCTGAGCGAACCTCGATCCAAGATGGCGCCCACAGCGGTCGACATGGTGCTTCGCTGCGCTCTTTGTTTGTTTTTGTTTGTCAATTGTGTGTCTGCTTGCACTTATACCCGTGAAGAACTTTTAAATATCAGGACTTTCACCCCCACGGACCTCCTCCCAGTTTTTCTAGCCCCTGCCGCCGATCTGGTTTATTGTTTGGCTCGGAAAGTGAGACGGCGGAAGAGAGGAAGACGAGCGGGCGCTCTCGTGCGACTTCGCAGGAGAGGCTCGCGAACGGCGCTGCCTGGCATATTTCTGTCCAATACCAACTCTCTCACTAACAAAGTGGATGAACTGAGACTGCTGATGCGTTTTAAGGACCTCGCCTCCTCAGCTGTCCTCTGCTTTACTGAGACCTGGCTCCGGGAAAATATACCGGACAGCGCGCTGCGCCTCGACGGCTTCCGGCTCTTCCGTGCTGATCGTGACACAGAGCTTTCCGGCAAGACCACAGGAGGCGGAGTCTGCTTCTACATCAACTGCATCTGGTGCTCTGATGTAACGGTAATTTCCAAACACTGTTCTCCTGCCTTGGAATTTCTTGTTATCAATTGCAAGCCCTTCTATTCCCCGCGGGAGTTTGCTTCTTTTATACTGATCGCTGTGTACGCCCCTCCCGACGCGGACACGCGCGAAGCTCAGCGCGTGCTCGCGGATCACATTCAACACACAGAGCGGAGTTTTCCAGACTCGCTGATTATTGTGGCTGGCGACTTTAATCAGTGCAATCTGAGCCACGATCTCCCCCGCTACAAACAGTTTATTAAATGCCCCACCAGAGGATTAAACACACTGGATCACTGTTACACCACAGTGAAAGACGCATATTGCGCTGTCCCTCGAGCTGCGCTGGGATTATCTGATCACGTGATGGTTCACCTCATTCCCACATACAGACAGAGATTGAAGCTCACTAAACCTGTTGTGAGCACTACGAAGATACGGACCAGTGAAGCTGAGGAGAAGCTGGAAACGTGCATGGAAATATCTGACTGGGGCATGCTTAAAGGAGCCACGCATGATCTGGATGAGTACACGGACACTGTGAACTCATATATCCACTTTTGTGAAGAGAACATTCTTCCATCACGCACCAGGGTGAGTTACTCTAATGACAAACCCTGGTTCACAGCTAAGCTCAGACAGATCAGGAAGGAGAAGGAAGCAGCGCTGAAAAGTGGAGACAGGGACTGCTACAGGGAGGTTAAATACCGGTTTAACAGAGAGCTGAAGAGGGCTAAATCTGTGTACTCAGAGAGACTCCAGCAGCAGTTCACTGCTAATGATTCGGCTTCCGTGTGGAGAGGACTGAGGCAGATCACCAACTATCGGCCTCAGGCTCCTAAAGGTCAGGATGACAAAGCCCTTTGTCAGAGACTGTCCCAACACTATGCCCGTTTTGACACCTCGTCATCTGTGTCCAACTCCCCCCCTCCCTCCAGCTCCACAGCCTCCACATTCCCTACTTCATTTAAGGCACCCCCCCCCCTCCTCCCCCCCTCCCCTTATCATCAGTGAGCAGGATGTGCTCAAACAGTTCTCCAGACTGAACCCGCGCAAGGCCCCCGGCCCAGACGGCGTGTCTCCCTCCACCCTGAGACTCTGTGCGAAACAGCTGGCTCCTGTATTCACAGACATTTTTAACACCTCCCTTAAGTTATGCCACGTGCCATCCTGCCTCAAATCCTCCACCATCATCCCTGTCCCCAAGAAGCCACGGATCACTGGACTTAATGACTACAGACCTGTAGCGCTCACCTCTGTAGTCATGAAGTCCTTTGAGCGCCTGGTCCTGTCCCACCTCAAGTCCATCACCACCCCTCTCCTGGACCCGCTGCAGTTTGCCTACCGAGCCAACAGGTCTGTAGACGATGCAGTCAACCTGGCCCTCCACTCCATCCTGCAGCACCTGGACTCCCCGGGAACCTACGCCAGGATCCTGTTTGTGGACTTCAGCTCCGCATTCAACACCATCCGCCCCGCTCTGCTCCGGGACAAGCTGTCCCTGCTCAACGTGCCTGACTCCCTCTGCAGGTGGATCATCGACTTCCTGACGGACCGGAGGCAGCATGTGCGGCTGGGAAAGACTGTCTCAGACTATACTAGCATCAGCACCGGATCACCCCAGGGCTGTGTACTTTCCCCCCTACTCTTCTCCCTTTACACCAACTCCTGCACCTCCAGCCACCAGTCTGTCAAGTTGATCAAGTTTGCGGACGACACCACCCTCATCGGGCTCATCTCCAACGGCGACGAGTCCGCCTACAGGAGAGAGGTGGCCCAGCTGGCGTCCTGGTGCAGCAATAACAACCTGCAGCTGAACGCTCTGAAGACAGTGGAGATGATTGTAGACTTCAGGAAAGTCACTACTCCTCTGCCCCCCCTCACCCTCTCAGGCTCTCCCATCACCACTGCTGATTCCTTCCGCTTCCTAGGCACTACCATCACCAGGGACCTCAAATGGGAGCTGACCATCAGCTCACTCATCAAAAAAGCCCAGCAGAGGATGTTCTTCCTGCGGCAGCTGAGGAAGCTCAAGCTACCCACCAAGATGTTAGTGCAGTTCTACACAGCCATCATCGAGCCCATCCTCACCACCTCCATAACCGTGTGGTACGCAGGAGCCACTGCCAGGGACAGACTAAGGCTGCAGCACGTCGTGCGCACTGCTGAGAAGGTGATCGGCTGCAAGCTCCCATCTCTCCAGGATCTGTACATCTCCAGGACCCGGAGGCGTGCTGGCCGGATCATAGCCGATCCCTCACACCCTGGTCACGTACTGTTTGCCCCCCTCCCCTCTGGTAGAAGACTTCGGTCCATCCAGACTAAAACCTCCCGTCACATGAACAGCTTCTTCCCCTCTGCCATTAGACTGCTGAACACTAAGTGACTCTCGTGCACCATGTACAGCAGCTCAACCAGACTCATGTCAATCATCACTGTTTTCTTCCTGCATTACCGACTGCACTATATAGTTCTCCACAGTATCTGCTGCTGGCTAATATATATTTTAACTGTTGACCAGTATCACTTAATCTTATCCTACACTTTATTACATGTATAGTTTATTTCTCTTATCTTATCATGTTTAATGTTGCAGCATTGTACCGAGACAAATTCCTAGTTTGTGTACTACATGAACAATGGCAATAAACCTGATTCTGATTCTGATTCTGATTCTGATTCTGAACCCATGATGTAATCCACCTTACGAGACAGTTCTCCAGTAGTCGCTATCAGGGTCTTCTCCAGTTTCTCAATTTGTTGGATGCACCTCGCCTGGCCAGCATTTTGATCATCTTCAGCAATTTACGGTAAACCAAGACAATTCCCGTCCCAATCAGAATTATCCCAATCACCAAGATTACGAAGATAAACAAATCTTCAATATCTTCGATAGAGAGATTAGAGAGACACAGCATTTTCCAATTACCTGTGTCACATAGATAGCCCACTGGAGCCGTTCCAGCGGGGCAGACAGCTTCCCCCGGAGCACTTTTCCTTGTTGAAAAAATAGTGTCAATTGTGTTCAAAGCCCAGCTTATTAACTCCATAATTTCTTTTCGGCGGTCGCAGTTAGACGCAGACAGACAACAGCAAGCTGGGATCCAGTAGTAGGAGGGGAGGAAAAAGTCAGCAGGAGAGAAGAAAAAAGCGTCTGCTCTCTTGGGAGGGCGGAAGTGAGAGAGGCGTTCATGGACACCCCGATGAAAAGAGAGACAAGAGCAGGAAACGCGGAAAGCGTGGAGGCGTGAAATTACGTCTGAGGAGACGTCAGTTTAATAACATTCCTCTTCCTTCCATGATTTTGGGGAAAGTACAATCTTTGAGGAACAAAGTAGATGAAATTCAAGGGAATGTGCGCTACCAGAAGGACTTCAAGAACTGCTGTGTCATGGCTTACATGGAGACGTGGCTTACTGTGCATGACCGGGACGTGGACCTGTGGATTGATGGCTTTGGAGCCCCACTCCGCTCGGATCGGCAGGAAGAGGTAACGGGGAAACGTCAGGGGAGCGGCGTATGTTTATATATTAATAAACAGTACTGCACATCTGTCACGGTCAGAAAGTGCATCTGTACACCCGATGTAGAGCTTCTGTCCATATCGCTATGCCCCTTTTATCTGCCCCGCGATTTCCCCCAACTTTTCATCACGACTGTGTACATTCACCCGAGGGCAGACGCTGACTCCACCTCCAGCACCGTCTTTGATGTGGTGCATCGGCTGCAGTCTATTTCTCCAGAGGTGCCAAACTTTATTCTTGGGGATTTTAACCATGTTTCTTTAAAGAAGACACTTAAAAACTTTTATCAGTATGTCTCCTGCCCAACCAGGCGAAAAAAGACATTGGACCTGTGCTATGGATCCATTGAGAGGGCCTATAAATCACTCCCCCTTCCTCCTTTAGGATCCTCAGATCACAACCGTGTACATTTGCTGCCCACATATAAAACTGCTCTCAGAAGAGGCAAGGTGGAGACCAGAGACATAGAGGTGTGGACAGAGGATTCAGTGCACTGCCTCCGGGGATGCTTTAACTGTACAGACTGGGAGGTTTTCACACTGGCCTGCGGGGATGATTTGGACTCTTTGGTAGACGTCACATGCTCATACATGGCTTTCTGTAAAAATACGATCGTTCCATGTAAACATGTCAAAATATATCCTAACAACAAGCCATGGGTTACAAAATCAGTTAAATCCTGCTTACAGAGGAAAGCACTTACCTTTAAACAGGGGTCTGTTTCTGAGCTACAGGTTGCCACAAAAGAGCTGAAGTCTGAAATTTTAAGAGCAAAACAGAATTATAAAACAGAATTGGAAAGTAAGATGGCAACAAAGAAACTTGGTTCAGCCTGGGCCAGTATGAAAACTACTGCAGGCCTTCAGAGCACAGAACGCAGTAATCGTGTTTTTAGATGGTTTTAATTCAGACACAGAGCTGGCTAATGTTCTTAATTGTTTTTATGGTCGTTTTGACTCCTTTGATTTTAGCACAGAAACCCAAGATTTGAAAGAGAAACTCAAAGACAATCAGCACTTTATATTGAGGTGCAGGATATTAAAAGGGAGTTCTGCACTGTAAAAGTGAACAAAAGTCAGGGCCCTGATAATATACAGTGGGGCAAAAAAGTATTTAGTCAGCCACCAATTGTGCAAGTTCTCCCACTTAAAAGATAAGAGAGGTCTCCAATTTTCATCATAGGTATACCTCAACTATGAGAGACAAAATGAGAAAAAAAAAATCCAGAAAATCACATTGAAGGATTTTTAATGAATTAATTGGTAAATTCCTCAGTAAAATAAATATTTGATCACCTACAAACAAGCAAGATTTCTGGCTCTCACAGACCTGTAACTTCTTCTTTAAGAGGCTTCTCTGTCCTTCACTCGTTACCTGTATTAATGGCACCTGTTTGAACTCGTTATCAGTATAAAAGACACCTGTCCACAACCTCAAACAGTGAGACTCCAAATTCCACTATGGCCAAGACCAAAGAGCTGTCAAAGGACACCAGAAACAAAATTGTAGACCTGCACCAGGCTGGGAAGACTGAATCTGCAATAGGTAAGCAGCTTGGTGTGAAGAAATCAACTGTGGGAGCAATTATTAGAAAATGGAAGACATACAAGACCACTGATAATCTCCCTCCATCTGGGGCTCCACGCAAGATCTCACCCCGTGGGGTCAAAATTATCACGAGAACGGTGAGCAAAAATCCCAGAACCACATGGGGGGACCTAGTGAACGACCTGCAGAGAGCTGGGACCAAAGTAACAAAGGCTACATCAGAAACACACTACGCCGCCAGGGACTCAAATCCTGCAGTGCCAGACGTGTCCTCCTGCTTAAGCCAGTACATGTCCAGGCCCATCTGAAGTTTGCTAGACCGCATTTGGATGATCCAGAAGAGGATTGGGAGAATGTCATATGGTCAGATGAAACCAAAATAGAACTTTTTGGTAAAAACTCAACTTGTTGTGTTTGGAGGAGAAAGAACACCATACCTACTGTGAAGCATGGGGGTGGAAACATCTTACTTTGGGGCTGTTTTTCTGCAAAGGGACCAAGACGACTGATCCGTGTAAAGGAAAGAATGAATGGGGCCATGTATCGTGAGATTTTGAGTGAAAACCTCCTTCCACCAGCAAGGGCATTGAAGATGAAACGTGGCTGGGTCTTTCAGTATGACAATGATCCCAAACACACCACCCGGGCAACGAAGGAGTGGCTTCGTAAGAAGCATTTCAGGGTCCTGGAGTGGCCTAGCCAGTCTCCAGATCTCAACCCCATAGAAAATCTTTGGAGGGAGTTGAAAGTCCGTGTTGCCCAGCGACAGCCCCAAAACATCACTGCTCTAGAGGAGATCTGCATGGAGGAATGGGCCAAAATACCAGCAACAGTGTGTGAAAACCTTGTGAAAACTTACAGAAAACGTTTGACCTCTGTCATCGCCAACAAAGGGTATATAACAAAGTATTGAGATGAACTTTTGTTATTGACCAAATACTTATTTTACTGAGGAATTTTAAGTGGGAGAACTTGCACAGTTGGTGGCTGACTAAATACTTTTTTACCCCACTGTATGTGGGCACTTGGTAAAGTCCTGTGCACATGAACTGAGTCCTGTATTTCATTACATTTTCAATAAGTCCTTACAGACACAACATGTGCCCAAGATCTGGAAAGATGCCGTGGTTGTTCCCGTTCCAAAATCCAGCTGTCCTAAAACGGTAAACGACTTTAGACCAGTTGCTTTGACCTCAATTTTAATGAAACTTTTTGAAAAACTGGTCAGATGTGAGGTCCTAAAGAAGACTGAACATGCATTGGATCCTTTGCAGTTTGCATATAGGCCTCACAAAGAAGTGGAGGACGCTACTTTCACTCTGTTTAACATGCTTTTTAAACATCTGGATTTTAATGGGACACACGCCAGGCTTTTATTTGTGGACTTTTCCTCCGCCTTTAATACAATCCAACCTCATATTTTAGTTGAAAGGCTCCTGCAACAATTTGATTTGAGCAAAAATCTGATGGGTTGGATTCTGGATTTCTTAACCAACAGGATGCAGAGAGTAAGGGTCAATGGTACATTGTCTGACCTAAAGTGCTCTTCTACTGGCTCTCTTCAGGGGTGTGTGTTGTCACCACTACTCTTCATCCTGTACACAAACATGTGTCGGAGCAGACATGACAACAGACACATCATAAAGTATGCTGATGATTCAGTTATTGTCAGTCTCCTCCAGGATGGTGAGAGTGGCCGTGGCCCAGTAGTTGATGATTTTGTTCACTGGTATGAGGATTCCTACCTGCAGCTGAATACGACAAAAACTGTCGTCGGCCTCCGTCGGTCTATGATGACCATGGAAGAGAATCCTAAACGTCTACTCTGCTGGAACAGCACCGCCTGTGGCCGAACAGGCCGATGCGTGAATGGCAGTCCCTGTCACACAGGTCGCACTTGTGGGTGGTCTCCGTGCTGCTGGGTCTGTGGCGGTTCTTCCTGCGGGTCCTTTTTTCATCTGCTGCAGCAGTCAGTCTCTCTTCACCCGCCTTGAGCTGTCTGGTCAGGGTGCCTCTCCATTTGGAGCGGTCCGTTGCAAGGTCCTCCCAGCGCTCTGTGTTGATCTCCAGGGCCTTCATGTCTCTCTTGCAGACGTCTCTAAAGCGCAGCTGTGGGCGGCTAACGCCTCTCCTGCCAGTTGCCAGTTCTCCGTAGAGGACGTCTTTTGGGATTCTGCCATCCTCCATACGGTGAACGTGGCCTAGCCAGCGGAGCCTGCGCTGCCTGAGTAGAGTGAACATGGAGGGAAGGCCGGCGCGGGACAGAACTTCTGTGTTGGGCACTTTGTCCTGCCAGGATATGTCCAGGATGTGGCGAATGCAGCGCAAGTGGAAGGAGTTCAGTCTCTTTTCCTGCCGGGCGTATGTTGTCCACCTCTCACTCCCATAGAGCAGTGTGCTGATGACGCAGGCGTTGTACACTGCCATCTTCGTCTTGACAGAGAGTTTGGGATTCTCCCACACTCGTGTGGTGAGGCGAGCGAGTGTGAAGGCTGATTTTCCAATCCTCTTGTTGATCTCTATATCAAGGGAGAGGTTGTTGCTGATCGTGGACCCCAGGTACGTGAACTGATTCATGACCTCCAGCTCATAGTCGTCGATGGTGATGGTTGGTGGTGCTTCCGTGCCTTATGCCAAGACGTTAGTCTTCTTCAGGCTGATGGTAAGCCCGAAGTCCTTGCATGCTTGGGAGAAGCAGTCCATCAGGGTCTGAAGCTCCTGCTGTGTGTGGGTTGCGACTGCAGCGTCGTCTGCGAACAGCATGTCTCTGATTAGAGCCTCGCGTACTTTGGTTCTGGCTTTCAGGCGGGCGAGGTTGAAAAGCCTGCCATCAGATCTTGTGTGCAGGTAGATTCCCTCTGTTGCTGTGCTGAAGGCATGCCTCAGGAGCATAGCAAAGAAAATCCCAAAGAGGGTTGGCGCAAGTACACAGCCCTGTTTCACTCCGCTGCGTTTGTTGAATGGCTCTGAGACGTTGCCATCGTGCTGCACTATCCCCTGCATGTTGGTGTGAAACGATTCGATAAGGCTTTGCAACTTTGGTGGGCATCCTATCTTTGGCAGGATCTTGAAAAGGCCCTCTCTGCTGACCAAATCGAACGCTTTGGTGAGGTCGATGAAGGCGACGTACAGGGGCATGTTCTGTTCCCTGCATTTCTCCTGGAGTTGGTGGATGGAGAATATCATGTCTACCGTCGATCACGCAGCGCAGAAGCCACACTGAGACTCGTGGTAGACATGTTCGGCAAGCTTCTGTAGACGAACGAGAACAACTCGTGCGTAGACTTTGCCAACAATGCTGAGGAAGGAGATGCCCCTGTAGTTGTTGCAGTCGCTTCTCTCCCCTTTGTTTTTGTAGAGGGTGATGATCTTGGCATCCCTCATGTCCTGTGGTACGGCACCTTCCTTCCAACACTGGCAGAGGACGTCATGCAATGGCAGCAGTAGGGCGGTCTTGCAGTGCTTGATCAGGTCAGGGGGTATGCCATCGTTGCCGGGTGCCTTGCCAGCGGCCAAGCTATCAATGGCCTTGCTGAGTTCGTCGATGGTTGGCTCAGCGTCAAGTTCGTCCATGGATGGCAGGCAGTCGATGGCATCAAGGGCTGACGGTGTCATGGTGTTCTCTCTGGGGTAGAGGTCGGAGTAGTGTTCCACCCATCTCTCCATCTGCTTGTTCTTTTCTGTGGTCATCACCCCAGTGGAAGATTTGAGGGGGGCCGTCTTGCTCTGAGCCGGACCAAGTGCTTTCTTGATGCCATCGTACATACCACGGATGTTCCCTGTTATGGCAGCGGTTTGAATGTCTTGGCTGAGCTGCGTCCAGTACTCGTTGGCACAGCGCCGAGCAGTCTGCTGAACTTTGCTTCTCGCAGCCCTGAGGATCTGGAGATTCTTCTCGTTTGGGTACTTCTTGTACTCAGCAAGTGCTGAGCGCTTGGCTTCAATGACGGGGGTCATCTCGGTCAACTTGGCATCAAACCAGTCCTGTGACTTCGAGGTCTTCCTCCCAAAGGTAGCCAAGGCTGTGCGGTGGATGGTGTTTCGCAGCTCTTCCCACTTCTGCTTTGCAGATTCTCCTCCTTGTGGTACACCAAGTTCCTTCTCAAAGGTGGAGGCAAACTGCTCAACAAGTTCTGGTTGGGCCATCTTGCTGGTGTCAATCCGTGCCTTTCCAGGTTGTCTAGCACGATGGAATTTCTTCAGCTGCAGCTTGACCTTGCAACACACCAATGAATGGTCTGTGTCGCAATCTGCACTCTGGAACGAACGGGTGATTAGCACGTTCTTCAGTGAGGTGCACCTGGTCAGGATCAATTCTAGCTGGTGCCAGTGCTTTGAGCGCGGATGTTGCCAGGAAACCTTGTGTTGGGGCTTGGTCTTGAAGAACGAGTTTGTGATGCACAGATCGTGATATGTGCAGAACTCGAGCAGCCGCTGTCCGTTGTCGTTCATTCTGCCCACGCCAAAAGGTCCAAGACAGGAGGGCCAGGAGTCGTGGTCAGCACCCACTCTGGCATTGAAGTCTCCAAGGAGAATGAGTTGTTCAGAGTTGGGGATGATCCTGACAGTTGTTGCGAGATTCTCGTAGAACTCGTCTTTTGCCTCTGGTGTGGCTGTCTGTGTTGGGGCATACACACTGACGAGGGTGACTGGGCCTTCAGTGGTGTTCAGGCGGAGGGTGAGGAGTCGTGCAGAGCCAGTGCTGCCCGGTTCCACCATCTTCAGCAAAGTGTTCTTCACTGCGAAGCCCACTCCGTGTTCCCTGTGTTCATCACTGCCCTTTCCCTGCCAGTAGAACGTGTAGTCCTTCTCTCTCAGTGTGCCTGCATCAGCTAACCGTGTTTCCTGGAGAGTGGCGATATCCACTCCCAGTCTCTTCAGCTCATTATTGATGATGGCAGTCTTCCTGGTGTCGTTGATGTCCTTGAGGTTAGCAGCGAGTCCTGTCATCATAGTGCGGACGTTCCAAGTTCCCAGTTTTAGAGTTGGTCTCTTTTGTTTTATTGTCTTGCCTGGTGCGAAGGTTCTCAGCCTGCTGTTTGGATTTCTCCTTATCCCCATGCACCCAATGAGGAAAGCAAGCTGTGGCGGGACAACACCTTATTGGCTGGGGGCTGCCCAGCTTGAGGCGGGCGGTAGCTGTCCAGTGAGATCTGATGATCCCTCCCACCGTCGGGAACAACCCCTGGCGCCACGCTCTACGCCAATTGAGCAGTGGCTTATAACCGGTAACTGTCATTCCCCGTGTTTTGTCTACGCCAAAGGCAAAGCTGGAGTGTCCTCTCCAGTGATCCGGTGTTCTACCTTCCAGCGTTGGGCGTTGGTAGGATTCAAGCCTGGGCAGGAAGATATGGAGGACAAGTTGTTGCCCATGCAGCATGTCCCCCCTCTCCACGTCACTGATGAATCCAAAGGAACAGCAGGGCTGCTACAGTTTGGCACCAGCGCCGTTGCAGGAGCTGCCAGAACGATGTTGAGCACAACATAGAACTGCCTTAGGGGCTCCGACTCCGGATTTTTCCTCAGGGTTGACTCCCGAAGCCTTTCCTGTGACCGGGTGTGCCGCAAGGCAGCAGAGGTTTGAAATCAGGGTTTACCTTCCCCTAGATGGGCTACCTTCCCAGGTTGACGAGCCACCATCTACCCGAAGCATCTGGTTTTAAGGCGCCAGAGATCCGCCCTCGCCCCTTCTCCTATTAGTAAAAGCAGTTCCGCCGGGCTTAGAGACTAAACCACACGGGCAGGCTAGGAGTTGGACTTAGTTGTCAGAGGCTTTTCGAGACGCACGCCATAAGGAGCATTTTATGAGCACTGGGAGCTTAACCCCAGTGCCGCTCCTGGCTATGACAACCTTGGAACCACAGATCCCTGTGGAACTCCATGACTAAGCTTTGAGCTGAAAGAAAACTCATCATTTACATGAACAAACTGGAACCTATCAGATAAATAAGATCTAAACCACTGCAACGAAGTTCCATTAAGTCCAACATAGTGTTCTAATCTATCAAGTAGAATATTATGATCAATAGTATCAAAAGCTGCACTAAGATCTAAAAGGACAAGTACAGAAACTAGTCCATTATCAGATGCAATGAGGAGGTCGTTAGTGATCTTCGCTAAGGCTGTTTCAGTACTATGATGGATTCTAAACCCAGATTGAAACTCTTCAAGTAAACCATTTCCCTGCAGGTGGTCAAATAATTGCGTAGCAACAACTCTGTCTAAGATTTTTGAAATGAAAGGGAGATTAGAGATTGGTCTTGTAGGATGAAGAGCCTATAAAATTATTTGTCATAAGGTACAGGAATTATTTATTTTATTTAATAGTGGGTGTGAAAGGGGGGCGGAGTTGAACCATCACTTCTACACCAGCTAAATTAAATAAAAGCACTCGTAAAAGGGGCACCAGTCCTAAGGACAATAAAATTAACTTTAGTTTTAATTAATTTTGTACCTTAAATTGCTTAATGAATCAGTCTCAAAGTTTCAGTGAGTTTTTGTCCTGCCGTGATTAGGAAACCTGTATATGCGAAAAGAAAACGCTTCAACTGCTCTTATTCACTCGTTTATTAAAATCATCCAGGTTACATGGCATGGCGTTCAAATGATGAATAAACAGATTCAGATGATGACAGCGTAAAATATCACATCAACTGATATTGGATTCCTGAACATAAAATCCAGCATTACACCTCTGTAGAACCAAGGAGAAACAGACTTATGTTTCAACAATAAATGATGCTGGAATGTTTTGGAATGTTTTAACAAAACATCGCAATTTTATGGGGAAAATTCATAAGCTAATTATCTAAAAATGACTCCTGAATTAATCTACAAAATTTTAAGGGCAGTTACTTAAAAATGACTGAAAGTTTTTGTTCAGTTTACAGTCCTATCCTGTGGCTGAGACTAATTGAGCCCTGAAATACGGGCGATATTCAATTGTAATTTAATTGTTAGGACATCACGTTTTAACCCAGAAATAGGAGGAATAATTCTCACTCACACACGGCCGTGGGTCCAAATCCCGCTGGTCAGTACCGCTGGGGTTTTTTTTTGAAGCTCGGACGTCGGGAGGAAGCGGCTGCTTTTCTCACTCACAGCCGTGGGGCGATAACTTAGCTGGGTGGCCCTTCAAAGAGACATTTGCAGCCGTGGGTGGTTTTGTCTCAGGGCGGCGTGAAAAGTCCTTGGGAAAAGAATCCAAATTTGGGGTCTCTTGTAGCTGGATCGACCCAAAACTGAAGGAAAATCTTCTCAGTCTCTGTTCTCTTTAACTAGGCAAATTAAAGGTCCACTTTAATGGCGTGAAAAGTCATTAAAAAAAAGTGTTAGAAAAACATTTACTAGGATAAGAAATGGCTTCTGAGGTGAAGGAAAAAGTTTGAGAATTTGATTCTCTAAAAAGGGACGAGCTCTAAAGAAAAATGGTTTCTCCTCAGTTTCCAGAATATAAGAAAAGATTTGACAAACACACAGAGAATAAAATAAAACTTCACAGGGCCTTGAAACGGTGGAATAAAATCTTCTTCTGAGATCTAGATTACTATTCTGCTTCTTTAATCTTAATTTAGTTCCTCTAATTTTTAATTCTACTTCTAGCTAATCTTCCTGCTTGTTGTCTGATCTCTGACTTTTTCAAAAACTCTTAACTGTGCTGTGACTCAACTGTTTACTGTTTTTCCTCTTGACTCTTTTTCTCATGTGTACTCAAATCTAACTTCTGTCTTTTAAAGTTACCTCGCCGGGTCGTAAAACTGATGAGGTCAGTCGTCAAACGACCAATCTACTCTTTCAGAATCAGTTTGAAATGGCTGTTATCCAATGTGAAAACATTTCTTTGTTTGAGAGCAGCCAACCAAATGGAGACACCATCCCATGAATTTTCAGAGGGAAAAATCAACAGTCAGTTCTTATAAGATAAATGCTCAATATAAAATCTAACTAAATTAAATGACTTGGCTAATATATGGTGATCATGCATTTATACCATTACTCCAATAACACTCATGAATATAACATTTCTTATACATAATTATAATACATGCATTCACATTTAGATCAACATTAGAACAGCAGAACATGCAGCAAACCATGGTTGGTGATAAGGGGGATGATTTTCAGTGTCCTTAGGATCCAGGATAAGCTGAAAGAAACTTAATATTTAGAACAAATTAAAAGTCATCCTACGTACTGAAAACACATTCCGTAGGTATCCGCTAGGAGGTACTGTTGAGCTGTAGATGATTTCCTTAGTATCTGGCGAAGGCCTGGACAGCATAGGCTATAAAACCGTCAGATTAAGTGGTTTATGACTCTTTTAAAAACATTGGTTTCCTGTGAAAAGGTACGTTATCAAATGCAGTGTTCATGTTGAGAGGTCTGGTCTCCTGAGTTTTATGTTCCTTTGAGCCTTTAAAAGCAAACTCTGATCCTTACAATCTCTGCAAGCGGCAATTGTTTACATTGGGGTCCTGGGAAAGCAAGCATCTTTGGTCAGGTCTGGAAGAAGCCTGCATGAGTCAGCAAAAAGCCAGTGATATTCCTGAGAAGGCAGAAAGGTGATATTCCTGTGTAATGAATAAATTGAAATTCCTGTAAACTGGAGAGAAGTGATCTTGTCTTGGTTTTGAGGAGGACGATGATGCTACAGTTCCCCCCTTTGTAGCGATGGTGAGCATCGGTCAGCGTCGGTACACATCCATGGCAGCTTCGTCTCCTTGGCAACACTTGACCTAAATACTGGGTTAAAAGGTTTGTGTGATGTCCATACACACTAGCATGCAAACAGTATCTATTACTAAGTACAGATCTTTGACTTTGGTTTACTGGAAGGACTTCCATGAATTTCAAAAAAAAATAATTTGAATATGGACAAATGTAGATTATAAAATTGACTTGGAGTAGTAAGTTAAGGCATAGGTCTTGAAATGACTCAAAAATTCTAGCTACAAAAATAAGTGCGTAGTCTTACATACCTGAGGTAGGAATCTTGGTCTACAATGAAATAGCTATCATAGTTGTAAAAAAAATAAATAAAATAGTTTGAATGGGTACAAAAATCAAAATGGAGTGCAAGAGCTATATATAAAAATATAGGTTTGTATATAAGCATGCATATAACTTTTAAAAATTCTAAAAATAAAGAAAAATAAAAGTCAAAACAAAGAATGCAAAACAAAAATGTATTGCTTATCTGAGGTAGATGTTTAGGTTAAGCAATATTGAGTTAATTCAAGGAGGTTCGAATTGAATTGGTTTATTTGGACTAAACCATGGTTCCACAGAGGTCTTACTCAGAGGGTGCTTGAGACCTTTGTTCTGGAAGACTGAGCGAGCATGGGGAGTCATCATTGTTCTTTGAGTGGCAATGAGGAATAACTTTGTGACATCTGAAACAGGGGCAAGAAGCGGTGAAGGCAGACTCGTTGTCAAAGTGTTAGCTGAAAGTCTAATATTTTTAGCTACCTTTCGAAGAAACACAGACATTAGATGTGGGTGAGCAAGGTCACCCTCTAACATGAAGAGTGACAAGTCCAAGACCTTGTTGAGTTTGAATGAGGCT